>JANIJG010022720.1:10212-27105 GCA_024611175.1 Megaceryle torquata | reverse complement strand
TTTTTTTTTTTTTTTTTTTTTTTATTTTTAAGTCATAAGTTATTTTTTTTTTTTTTTTTTTTTTTTTTTTTTTTTTTTTTTAAGCTTCAAGTATGTGGTCACTTATCAAACATTGTAGACCATACTGAAGAAACGCCTTTGGGCGGATGTGGAAAATCCGCTGTGTCCTACAATTCCGTGCTAGCTACTGATGGTTTCTATTCACTTGCTTTGCAGTAGCAACTTAGAGGCCTCTGGGAGTGATTGTGCCAGTTCATCCATGCTGCAGTTCTATGGAGGTCAAGTGAAACTACATCACATAAATGTTTGTTCCTCAATGCCTCAAGTTTAAAAGCAGGAAGTCAAGTGAAGACAGCAATAAAGAAAAGGCAGAACACATAGAGGTTAATTTGAATGGTAAGTTAAAATACCACCCTGTAAGACAGATAATCACTGCATTTTATATGTCAGTAATATGAGGTGTCAAGTGGAATATACAACATCACACTTTGGGTTGCTTCTTTACAAAGGATGTGAAGCAGTTGAATCTTTTCTGTATTCTTAATAGAGCTGTTTTTATTTTAGCTGTTAGTTTTATTTTGCTTTCAAACTGGGAGGAAAAAAATTTCCATCCATCCAGGATATCCAGGTAACTCATCACTTTACAATATACAGCAAATGACTTTCTGACTTTTATTTTGTATAAATGAAAATGAATAGAGTTGGTTACTCACCGAAATGTACACTGCTGCAAAGGCTGCCAGAGTGGCATGTTGAGAAGGGAATGATTTTCTGCCAAGGAAGGACACTCAAATTATGCTTTTCAGTTCAAATACACTGAGCTAGTATTCACTTGAAAAAAACACTGGGTGGTACAGTCATTTTCAGTTTATATATGCAATATATGATTGATCAGTAACATTTAATATCTAAATTTCTTTTCCATAATCTGGAGAAAGGAACAATGTTAATGAAATGCTCTTGTTTTGAAGTAAATAGCATGAAATTCTTTTTGTGTATTAAGAAAATTGCGTGCACTAAGAGAAGAGTGAGAATGAGCTAAAGATTGAATGCTCGATTGAGAGAAATAGCTATACATTTTTTTCTATAAATAAATCTCCATAATAACTTTTCAGTAAGTACCTAATTATACAATTTACTTAATTCACGAACCTCTTAGGAGTATTCTCACTGACTTCACTTGGACTCTTTTCAAAGGAAGGACTTTGATAACTAGGCTGTAACTCCAGCAACTAAATTCATCATCTTTGTGCCCCTGCTTTGTTGCTCTAATAATGGGGGTGACAGGGTGACATTCTTCTGAGAGAGGGGCAAACCACATCTTTATTTGCTATGTCTTCAGGTTTATTTTTTATATTTCAGTACTTTATAAGATGATAGGAGTGAGAAGAACACAAGAACACGGGAGAGGGCATTTTAAGAGTTACTGGACCCCTTCCTGAAGCCCAGAACAAAAGGGTAAATGAAAATAAGTCCACACTGTTTGAGACAGTAGGGAATATCAGGTCTATTCTTGAAATTGCTGAGGGCCTTCTGCTCCCACTGAAAAACTGGGGACTTGAATGATGTGGCCTGGGTCTTGAGTCAGAAACTACAGAGATGAAAATCAAAAGCGACAGCTTAGCTTCTACCTCTCTGACTAAGAAAAGGAGGTTTTGTATAAGTAGCAGCTACACAGAAGCATCACATGAGGTCCTCTAACATTTTAACATTATTCTTCTTATAGACACATTTCAATCCTCTAAAAATAAGCCAAAAAACCAAAAACAAAAGACAAGGCATGGAACCATGAAGGAAAGATTTTTACACAGTAGAGGATAAAACTTAGCTGGGCTGGATTCAGTAACACCTGTTGTATGGTGGACACCTGTTGTATGGTTCATAGCTCGTAGAAAAAAGCTTTCACAACCTCTAGAATGAGTAAGATGCAGTGAAGATGTATAGCAGTTTTGTACCTGTATGTTTATCTCCTTAAAACAGCATAGACATGTAATGTAGCATGCTGGCTGTCTTGGTGAAGAAGTGTATGTCTGTCTTGCAGCCAGAGCAGCCACTTTCACCTGAGAAAGCTCAGATTGGGAAAAATACTTGAACAATCCTTCATCTTTGCAGATGGGTCTTGCCACCCTAAATGGGCTCTGTGTGTAGCCATTTTCCTAGCAGCACCTCAGTTAACTAGTTCAAAATAGGAAAGACTGAAACATAGTCCTTTACCTTTAGACAAAGACATTTTTCAGCAGAGCAGCAGAGTATACTTTCTAAATTTCTTTCCAATGCAATTTTTCCTTGTCTGATCTAAACAAGTCACGGGCAATTAAATGTGTGCATGTAGTTCAGTGTGAACGTAACACTGCTGACCCAAATTCGATCCCATGGCTGCAGCAGGTTCATGACTCTGGCCAACATGAAATCAGCGTGGTTCCCTTTTTATTTCTAAAGACAGACCTAAATTCTTCTCCACACCCCTGGAACAAACCTTTCTCAAGTAGTATCCCTGGGGATCAACTTCAAGGTTGAGAACAGGAGGATAAAGACACGAAAAAAATTTAAATGTTTACAATGGCTAATTAACTCCTTTACCCTGTGCAGGCTTTAGTGGAAGCATAAATCTGCTTGAAGGCTCTGGGGAGCTAATGCATAGATTTGATTCTAGGAACTTTAGTACTACTCAGAACTTAACCTTAATTTGATTGCATTTTTACAGACACATAAGGTGTGTCAGTCTGCTACAGACAATTTCTGTTTTCTATTCATATGCTTTCAGAGCAAGTGCAGCATGTTACAGATTAAATGCTCTCTGTGTACTCTTTAATGGTGACAATGCTTTTGTTCCTCCATTTGTTATCTTTTAATCTAAAACGAAAATAATTCAAGCTAAAAACATGTAGCCTTTTTGTTTAGCTCTGTATTGAAAAGGTGAACAAAAGTGTCAAAGAAAACATGTCCTGAACTCAGATGACAGTGTATTGCTCTGAATGCTCATGCATGAGGATGTGTAGAGGGGGAGCAACGATAAAGAGTCATGCTGAGAGAAAGAGTCAGAACATCAGAAATGATGGAAGGTAGAGAACTCACTGGAGATCTGAATAAAAATGACTGAAAAGGCTCTTTGAAGATAAATAGAGGAAAAGATGGACAAAGGAAGCCACTGGGTATTTGGGCATGTTGCAGAAAATTATTTCATACAATCAGCTGGATAATTATGTGTTCCTTTCTCTACTTTTCATGGGGCAGTCTAGAAGCAAATTTCTGGAGCCAAAGTTTCTGAGAAGTAAAAAAAAAATAATAAAAAAAATATATATTAAAAAAAGAAGGCCATTAGCAATCTCAGAAGAACAAATCCCTTACAAACTGAAATTACTGAAGTCAAATTAACCTCCTGGGATGAAGAAGTCATACCATGACTCCTACAGTAGATGACTAAAGGAAGTATGGAACCAGGATCAAGTGCTGATTGCTTTGGTAAAGTTAAGACAAGCATAAGGAAGCAACAAATTAATGTAGGACAAATGCAAAAAATTGAATTAAGGAAAAAACTGATGGTGGTGCCAGAGTGTTATAGATCACCAAATGTATCCTCTATGATGGGAATAAATTTGAGATATCGGTATATGGTCATCTTCCTAAAGAAACAGGAACACACAAAACCTGATTACTTAATACATTACAACTCATTTCACAGGTTTTTGGAAGTGATGATATTTAAACTTAGGAGTGATCAGCATTCTTGGAATGGCTACAGGCAGTCAATTCAGAGCAGCAGACAACATATTTGAGATGATAGTGAAATGAATGAGAAATAATCATGAAAATTTTTCTGCCTGCTTATCGATAAAGCTAAACAGATTTCTCTGGGACACCATGTAGGTGCAAGACACTGGTTGTAAGAATCAGGCTTCAATGGCAGCATCCCAGTAACAGCAGATGCTTATGGGAAAAGAGACAGTGAGGTGAGGGCTCAATAGTAATTCCGGTTATGCCTTTCAGCAAAATTACTGCCACCAAATTATGTGGGCCAAACAGAGCTACAATCCTACATTCCAGCTCTGGGTCATGCCCACATAGATAAATTAAAAAATATGGCAAATTAATTAATGCTAATTATGAGTCTTAGCCCACTAGAGTTTAAGTCTAAATGCATCAAATAATTGAGGATCTTAAAATATCAGAGAAATTGGTCTGTCCCAGTGAAAGGAGGCAGATTACAAGATTTGCTGGAAGATACTTACAAAGTGAATGATTTTATGATTCTCAAGAGTGTCAACTATTGAAATAAATGGAAAAGCAAACAGACTGGGGGAGAGGTGCCTTAATATATAGACAGAACATTGTAATAATATCCATGTGACAAAAAATGTAATGCCATGAGGCATAAAGTTAAAACAGAAGTTAGCATCTGGGGCTGCGTGAAGTACAAAGCTGTAAAGAAGTGGATGTGACAGCTTCAAGTCTACTAATTAGGTACACAGAAATTGTGCGGCTGAGTCAGAGACGGAAACTCTAGTCAAGTATTTTATCATTTTGCTGTAAATTTTTTTGAGAGCAGATTTTAAAAAGCACCAAAATTTTGAAGGACTGCAATATGTTCAAACATTCTAAGACTAGCAGGCAGTAAAGGTTAACCTGGTGTGGAAAAGATACAGAAGAATACTATTGTATTCAGCAAAGACCTTCATGCTTAGTGCTTAGACTTAGGACACTCCATACTAATGAAGTCCTTGAAATAACAAGCAGCAGATGTATCGGAACATTAGAACTTACTGATTTATCTCAAGATTCCTTGTTTAAATCTATGACCTGTCATCAATTATTGAATTATCACTATTTTATCACATTGAGTTTGTTTAAAATAAGTAGCCTCATTTATATTTCAACTTGCCTGATATGCATGTCCAAAACCTGCTATTTTAAACAGTATTAATTTCTGTCCTGGCTATCTAAGTAAGGAGGCTAAAGACTAAATGATCAAGGAGGATAAACCACCAGTTAGAAACACCATGAAAGAAAAGGCACGTGTTTGGGAACACAGATTTGCATTGTTGTGGTCTTCCTCTAATAAAGGGATTTTTTTTTAGTGCTGTCAATATAAAAAGCTTAATCAACTAGAGAAACAGAAAAACTACTTCAACAAATTCCAAAAGTAAGTCTCATAAATTAAGACCAAAATGCCAGAACAGTAATGTATGTTATATAGAGGTCTTAGATAAAGTACTTGAGTGACTTCTTCCCTTGCCTGTTATGGGGAACTTACCCAGATCCCACTCAGAAAAGCAGGAGAAGCTATACATCCTAATATTTGTATAGGAAATTGTCTCCTTTGAAGAAGGGAAAATAACTAGCTGCTAATGACTGTGCTTCAGAATCTGAGAGTCTTCCAAAGCCCACTGTTGGCCTAGTATCTTAATTCACACAAATTGAAAATCACTAAAAAGACAGTTATGCTTTCACCTTTTTTATATATATTAAAAAAAAGACGAAACTCATTCAGATTTCAACTAGGAAAAAAATATTAAAATCTTGAAACTGGGACAGGAAATAGAAAATAAAATGAATACTTAGAAATGTACACAATGAAGGATAGAACCAACCTTCCAGCATTGATAATATTGAGATCAGCTCCTGAGCAAATATCTTCCACAACATATGAATTCTCTGAGCAGGATACATTTAAGGATGTATAGTTAGGCTTGCAAACAGTCAGGAAATATGGTGCCTGATATCCTGTTGATAGCTGTATAATATCAGTAACAAGAGCAGTAGAACAAAGACCAAACACATGAACACCTAGGAAAAAAATCAATAGAGCTTGTTAACTTTATTATATGCATAAATTAGATGAATTAATCGTGACAAAGGACATTCATTGGAATTCTGATGGCTTGTGTCATTAAACTTGAGAGAGGAATAAGATGCTTGCTTTTGTCTTATGAAAGCTTATTGCAAAGATGAATTCTTTAATGTAAAAAAATTATTTATGCTTGTTTTCTTCTTGTTGATACTTTATATTTCATTTTGATGCCTCGGTGTCCTCCCACATCTTTTCATAAAAGTGAACCACACTAGAACTACTTCAATTTGAAAAGCAGTGTTTTGAACTAGCTAAAGGCAGCCTACCATTTGAGGAGAGCATATGTGCTCATCCAGTCCTTGAACCTGCCACTGGGATACAGGCTTTCAATAACATGGACAGCTGCCCATTAGATCACTGCTCTGATGACCTGTTCTCTTTTTCCCACCAGGGACTCATCAGCTGGCAGTAACTTTGGCTGCCTTAAAATCTCTCATATTTCTTGAGTACCACGTCCTTGCCACCAGTCCAAATATTTGTCTTTTTGGTAACTGATCAATATTTGTGTCTAGTTAATAATGCCAAATTCACAAGGCAGTTGAAGTAAATGCAGTTGTTTTACTGAGCATTTTCAACTGCTTTTCTCCTAAAGACTTCCCTCTAATTTCCTACTTTTGTTCATATAAATAAATATATTTTTCATATAAAAATGGAAATAATGCTAAAGCCATTAAAACATGAAAAAAAACCCAAACCAAACCAGAACAAATTCAGAGTATGAATCAAGAATGCAGTTCATGCATTTTTGAGCTTGTCTTTTGGTGATGGAATGGAATGCCATACAGGAGGAGAAGTGGAGAGCATGAGGTACCTTTACAGTCCTCCTTGCTGATGTTGTAATCTACCATCCCTCTGCTTACTTCCTCACTGCTGCACTTGAGAAGATGTTTTACTGGTCATAGACTGTATAGCCTCTCCTGTCATAACCTCCCTGCTCTACAGACTACAGAAACCTAACGTATAGTCCTTCTACCAGCTTTGCAGTCTGCTGTCCTGTGAATTGTCTTTGCCTAGGCTACTCTTTCTAATAAAATATTTCTGGAACAGAGAAAACCCTTCCTTTAGCCACTCATTGGTAGAGGATACTGACTGTAAGAATGGGAACAAAGTACAGTTGCCTTTTTGAATTCAGTTTTCATCAGTGAAAATTATAAGAAAGTAAAATAAACCAATTCAATGTGTTCCTCTATCAATTAGGTTGCCAGATTCTAGCCATTTTTCAAGAGGTATATAAACACATCCCAGAAAAAGAACATAAAATCTACTGAGAGTTTCTGACAAGTTTTTACTGTCATGCTGAATACTGTGTCAGGTGGGTTGGATCCTTATGATGCACTAAAGACAGGCAGAAGGAACTATACACTGAAACTATTAAAAGGAAGCCAGTTCAGGGTGGGAAGAGAAGAAAAACAAATTATTCTTTTAGAAACATTTACAATAGTACAGGAGAGGAAAGGGAAAAGGGAGAGTGTAGACTGCTGCATTACTGAGTATGGGGCTCCTCTGTCACTCCACTTGACAGTTTCTTCTCACATTTTCTGGCAGAAGAAGATCTATGCTAGTGACAGCTCTGCACTGTTTTGAAAGGCTGCTTCAGAGAAGGAAACCTGCATGGTGAAAATTCATTGTCTATGGAAAGCTCTTCTTTGACTAACATTTGAAACCCACCAACAAATCTGACAGCTCTTCTAAGAAAAGAATTGAAGTTGCATCCTCCTGCATTAATATTGGCCTCTGTTCCAATCCCATTTCTTCTTTTGGACAGGCAACAGTAGAGAATTCCTTCTCCTATCATTATCTGCAATGACAAAGGAGTTGTTAAATTAAATATAGCAGTTACTCAGAAGACACTGATTGAATTTAAAGGGCTGAAATATAGCTATATCACAACCAATGTGACCCACTGACACGTACTTGCCTTTAAAAGAATTGTATCAATATGTAAACATTCAGTAATGTAACAGCCTGAGTGAGGCCAGGCAAGAAAGTGGCACTGAAATTAAATGTAGCTGGCATACAGTATACAGGGCTCAGTGGAATCGTGGTCTTGATCCACAGCTGAAATTTGATGCTTCTACAATAAAAAAGTAATAATTAGAAAATCTTGCCTCTAAAATAATCCAGAGCAACTACAATATCTTAATGCTCATGAGATGGTTTTAGTGCTTGGTCTTGGCCCCAAGCCTAGCAATTCCTAGCAACTTCTAATTGCATGGCAGCCTGCTCTTCTGTATTTGTTTAATTTGGCTTCAGTTTTAACCAGATCCACAGAAGAAGAAAAAGTTCTGTCCTTATGGTCCCTCTGAACACACCAATCAGAATGGATTATGAATGAAGCCCTAGACAAAAGTATATAAAGATAAGAATATAAATGAGAAATGGTGTTACTTGTTGGAAAATCCTGATCCATTTATATATTCACAGTCTCAGGTTTGACTGTCTTCCTTGTTAAATAGTGCAACAATTTGGAAATCTGTAGAGAGCTTGTGCAGAGCTCAGAATAAGGGTTGGGTTGAAATATTTAAATTAATGAGGCAGTTCTCACCACAGAGAGGAGATTCACCTTGTCCATCCCCAGATACATTGAAAACCAATATATGCAATGCACAAAGCGTACAATGCAATGAGATGCTGAAAGTACCTGAATTATGATGAATCTGCTGTAATTAACAGTGAAGTTTGTGCATGCTAAGACCCCTAACCCTAGGAGAAGAGAGATAAAATAGACAAGCTAGTCTAATTTTTTTTTAGCTAAAGGTTTAATAAATTGAAATTTCCTCTCAGAAAAAATGAAGTACTGAAGGTTGCCTCACTACATGGAAAAGTCAGTGGTAAGGGTTGTTTAAGGAATTTTAATTAGATAACAACTATGGTCACTATTATCTCTCTCTATTTGATCAATTTACAGCTGAAACTTCCTGGAGACATCAGCAATATTTCAAACTTACAGATAAGAGAAACTCTTAACAGTTTTTAGCCAAGCTCTAGGGAATGTCTGGCACAGGGCAAAAACACCAAAGAGATGGATTAGGTTGAGTGATAGAGGAGAAAACTGGGAAATAGCAAGGCCTATGCTGAGGAAAATTCAGAGACTGGTATTTCCAAGGAAACAAACTCCCACAGTAGAGGAGGCAGCAGGACTCAAGCTGCCAGGAGTGAATTTTTGTCCTTGCAAATTGATTTCCCAAATCAATGCGATCTAATTTCCTGGTGCTCTCTGTTAGAAAGCATGATGTTATGTTTAAGTAGGTTTTCCAGTCAGTGGCTTATAAGGGTTTGAACCTACACTGATATAATTAAATAAACGGTCCTAACATTTTTCAATGAGTAACTAGAGAGAAAGTATGTCAGAGGATCAGATTCAGAGTTCTTTGAAGCAAATGGAAATCATGTTGCAATTCAGGTATATCTATATTCCAGACAGAAAATATCCATGTTGGTAATTTCATACAAGTCCAGTTGTTCCACACCGAAGTCTCCTGTGGTTCATTAAGACATTCAGAAAATTTCATATATGGCACAAGCTATAAGACATACATCAATAATACAGGTGGTAATTTTCTGTAGCACTTCAGGGCTACAGAGCAGACATGGTTAAAAGCAGTTGCTGCATAAAACCCCAAATCCAGATTATTAAAGGTCCTTCTGTAATAATGGCTTGGGAAAATAAAATAAATATGTTACATTTGTTGCAAAAAAATTACTATAAAATTATTAGATTTAATATGTTCTCTAGTCTTTGGAAAAGTTTTGAGTATATCAATAAAAATGATCTAGAAAAAAAAAAATCCTATTCTAATATTTATATAAAACTTTCAGGAGGAATTGAGACTGGAATTTGCTTGTCTTCCCCTACCAATTATTTTTTCTTATTACACTCTTTGGTAATATTTAAAATGCGGCTTAATCACACTTACTGAGTCTTGATGACCTTCTGCCTCATGCTGCAGTTAAGTAGCTGAGCTGCAGCTGGAGGGTAACCTGCACTATGTTTCTGGAGATCCTAAATTCCTCATAGAGCTCGTACTTTCTTTTCTATATTTTCCAGGTTTTATAAACTGTGGAATTCATTGAAATGTTAATGAAAACTAAATTATAAAATGCTAAACTCTACAAAATGACAATGTCACAATTCTAATCTTTTTGCATTGAGCTCTTTTGGCCTACTTTTCCAATTAAAAAGGGAAGACTTGGACTTAAGGAGTTTTTTCCTTTGTTTCCTTCAGAAGTGGTATTGAATAATAAAGTGCTGTTGCTCTACACCACCTTCAGTGCCTTTTATTAAAGGCAGTTGTGTATTTTGCAGTATCAGAACCCAATCTCCTGCCAATACAAGCATCGCATTCATGCTCACACTAATGCAAATGAGTTACACCTTCCTTAGGCTTGCAGCTGTTAAGCAGTTGTACTTCTTTGAAGCTTCAGGGTTTACTTTCTTTACCAATCTTATGTTTGGTAGGCATGCTCAAGTGTGGGTTTGGGTTCCTCCATGGCATAGGTCTGGTTAGTCTTCTACTGCTTGGTAGGAGAATGATTCAAGCAAGAATAATATTTTCTATTGCAAAATTTCACGTGATGCCAAAATAATATAGCTGTAATCAAAGCCATTAATAAACACTCCATAATGAAATGAGCATCTGTCATCTCAGTTGAGGGTTTGATATAACCTAAGCTTGACATAAACTCTCTGAAGTACAAATCAGCTTTTACCCCTCCACTGTGGCCCAAGTGAGGCTACATAGATTCCTTCTGTGGCTGTTTCAGGACAGTCCACTTTGTTGTTGTAAGAAACACTGTCTGAACTTAGGAATCCCAGCCAAACCACAATACCAACAAGTGGTGTTTTTATCACAGTATTTGGTGTTTGCTGCAAGCGTCTGCAACAGGAACAGTGAGAGTCTTAGCTCCCAGTTCCTAAATTAGTACAATTTTTAGTCTGATGGTTGTACAAAATCCTCCAAAGATGGTTTCTAAAGCAATCAAAATCCAACACAGTAAGAAGGGTTCAGTTTTAGAAAAGACAAATAAACAAAAATACATCCTGGAAAGCCAGGAGAGAATAGCACTTGGTGATTTCTACATGGGCATCGCATTTTATAGATTCTGTAATTGCAAAATGGCTAGTATTATCAAAGGAATGAACTGGCTGAATTTAAGGGAATTGAGAGAAGCTGGCAATGGAGATATACTTGCATCTGGCCTTAAGAGAAGTGCCTAACTGAGATGTGCGGTCATTGGTGTGAGGAGGGAGAAGAGACCCTTTCAGAAGGTTGATTCAGCTTTTTAGGTGCATGGAATCACCCACTCAAGGTGAATTTCTCTCTCCATTTGCCAAGCAGGAGTGGTGTGAGAATAAGGCTCTTATCTGAGCTGCCTAAAGTCACACACAATTAATTCCCTCTAGTGTACATGTAAAAGTAAAGTCTTTAGACTTCATTTTTATTAGACACAGCAATTCCAACAGGAACAATACTCACCTCTACCAGAATTATTTTATTTTTCTGTAAAATAATGACCAAACTGCTCATATTTTGACAGGACATTTCTGTTCTGCTGAAATAATCTTCTCCCTTAGGGTAAATGATTGAACCAGCCTCCTTTTGCCTGTTAATAACTAACTCAATTTAGAGGAGTCGCAGTGCTACTTGGGGAAGAGTAATTGATTTCACTGACACAGCTGATAGACCTTCTCACTGAGTAAAGCTAGTTCTAACAAAAGTTGCATGTTCAGGGATCTAAATGAAAGGCTTTCATTTTCAACAAAATCTTGACTTTTTGCTGTACCTCAGAGTATGAAGATGTCCTGTCTGTGAAAGTTTAAGTATTTGTACAGCATAACAGAATGATTCAAGCTATTCTCATCCAGCCCGTAGATGCTGTTTCTTAACATTAATTCAGGATAATGTGAGTAGATGAAGTGCTACAGGAAATGTTTTAAGAAGTGTGTCTTCTTCTGTTACAGACAAATACAAGATGATTTTAAAATTCTAAGATAATTAGCTTGGATGGCACTCTGCAGCCTAACTAAAACTAAATGAGCTATTTTCTTTATGCCAACTGAAACTCCGTTCAGAATCTTTAATAAGT
Organism: Megaceryle torquata; assembly: GCA_024611175.1. Taxonomy (NCBI): domain Eukaryota; kingdom Metazoa; phylum Chordata; class Aves; order Coraciiformes; family Cerylidae; genus Megaceryle; species Megaceryle torquata. The sequence goes on along the minus strand of JANIJG010022720.1, from coordinate 15,170 downwards.
GACAGTGGCACTTCAAACTTACCGTAATTGACGGTCCAGCAAAAACCAGACTAAGCAACATCAGGAAAGGAACAGATTCTTGTGTAGGTTCAATGTATGGCATACTCAGACTCTTGTCATAGCAATTAAATCCAGAGTGAACTGGCTTGAAGACATCAGTAAGTTCAAGAAAATACAGGCTAACAACAGAAGATGCCAATATGGGCAACTAGAAGAGAAGAAAGCAACACGTTACTGTTTGGAAATGGAATAGCAATGTTTTTGCAAAGACAACATAGTCTGTTAATAAATCTCTGTGATGTTTGCTATTTACCTCACACTGCTCCTTGTCATATTCATTTTACCATCTTTAAATAATTAATTCTCCAGGGATATGATACTAAATACATCAAATAACCCCACTGTCTACCAAGCGCATCAAAACACTCAATCCAACTTTCAGCTCACGTAATTTAGCCTTTTCATTTACAAATCATTAACAAACTCTTTTTTTTAAACACCTCCCCCCCCCCACAAAAGCCAACAAAAACCAAAACAAAACAAAAACAAACCAAAAAGCAACCACCAAAACAAACAAAGAAGTAAACCGAACTACCAGGACTGAAGTCTCCCCATGTGGGGCCTTAGCATTCTGCTGTTCATAATCACCCTTTCTGGTCCTTTAGCAACTCTCTGTGTGTGTATGAAAGCACTTATATCAAAGCCAGTTCGAATTAAGTTTCAAAGTAACAGTTAATGAATAACAGTATCCAATGCTTCCTTAGAATCTAAATACCTGCTAATACAGTGTTCTGCCTTCACACATTCATTTTGTAGTTCTATCAAAAAAAAGCAATTAACTTTGGCAAGGTTCAGTCTGTTTAGAACCATGATGACTATGGTTCACAATTCTTTTATCCTCCAGCTATTTAGTGATTTTACCCTTCACAACTACTTCCAGTAATTTATTAAAAGCAAAATTGGCCCCTCTGGGGATAAATCCACCCCAGCTTGCAACCAGCTCCTGAAAGCATAAATTCAACTAGTAAGCCTCTGTGGAAGGAAGTTGTTCAAGAGAATAACTATCAAAAAGGCATTTTGAAGCCATTGGTTTATAAATCAAGAGAGAAGGCAGCCTTGCGCACAGGGTGGGCATCAGGGCATTCAGAGGTAACCAGCAGTATGTGATTATTCTCTGTACCCTCTTTGTAAATGCTCAGAAATGGTTTTTGTTTGTTATTTCCCAGAGTCCTCACTAAAAGCAACATTAGAACAACTGCCTGCTCCTGTGCTGAGATGCAGTGAATCCTTCCCTGAGACTACTGCAATGAAGGTACCTATGGATAACATGATGTAAACTATCTGCTTCCTCTCCTTTTTTTCTTCTTAAGATGGCTATCACATTAGCTTTTCATCACTGTTAGCTGCAGCTGAAAAGTAAAAGCTTGCAACTACTGAATAGATTCACTTAGATAAAATCATAAAAATCTGGTAAGGCTGTATTACATTTCTTGAGAAAATAACCCTCCTCCTTTACATCAACCACTTAACATTTTGAGAAATTGGGACTGTCCTAACATAACTTTGGCCATATTTAGATTATATCATTCCTTATTCTTGTGATGTTCAGTAAGCTTTTACAATAATAATTGATTGATTAAAACCAATGTCAATCATCCAATTGTACAATGGAACAAAAAACCAGAGGTAAATCTGGATAAATATGCATATTAGAAAAATTATGAATAAGACAGTTATATATGGCAGAGGGTTTCTTGTGTTAACTGGCTGTTTGCAGATTTTTAAACATTGGGCTTTTAAAATGCAGATTTTCTGTGCATAAAATGTAATTATTTGTGGTTAAGTAAGAAGGGTTCTAGCTAAACTTCACTAAAGTATTTTTTAATATGACTTAGTTTTTGTTTGAAAAGAACAGCTTGTCTTTGATGTGCTGAAGGACAGTGAGTATCTTCAAAGATACTTTGTTCTAAGTAAAATATGCAGAAGGTAGAGAATGGAAGAATTTTGCCTGTCTGCTTATCTATGTTCGAGTGGATTGCATTCTAATGTCACAAGGTGGAGAGGCTGTGATCGTGCAGAAAGGGAGGGATTGTGCATTGGCATCCCTAAGTGCTATGAGCATTACAAAAATAACTCTAGGCATCTAGTAAGGTTGCTTCAGTGAGTACTGTGTGAATATATGTAGCCCAAACATATATGCATATTTGCATTCATATATTATTTACACATACATATTATGTATAACATAACATGTACAATATGTAATACATATGTGAATACATAACTATTATATAATCTGACACATAATATGTATGGAATAATTATATGTAACTAACTTGAGCCCTGCTTCCTGCCTATCAGAGGAAGAATCCCAAATCTTTCGCTGGATACATTATATAATACTACTTCTCACTTCCTGCTGGATGCAGTCCCCAGTTGATCGTAATGAGAGTACATGTGATGATGAGTCAAGAGGGGACAGACTTTTCTAGTCACTATACAGGCATGCAGGGATGAAAGAGGACTTCCCCAGAGTCTTCATACTCTGGGAATAATTCAGATTGTAGTGGAGCTGGGTACCTTTCTCTCCACACCTGCCTACCCAGAGACTGTGGAGCTGCTTGCAATAAGGAGCCTTCTGACCAGAAGGTTCCCCAATGCCCTGGTGTTCCAGGAGCTTGCACTGAGTCTCTGCTGCTCTTGCTGGGACACTGAAATTCTTCACAGCATTTGAACTCATATGTATTGCAACTTCACTTCTGCACAGCATTTAACTCTTAAAACATTTGCAATGTGTTTTGATATGAACTGTTTGAAAGTCACACCTAATAACTTGATCAGGGTCCAGGTTCTATGGGGCCAAGCATCCTGTAACACAATGCAAACCTATTCCAATGAGCTAAATGGATAAAAGAGGCAAAGTGCCTATTGCCCTTCTTTTCAGAAATTATGCCCTTTTATCTAGATGCCCCCAAAAGTTTCCTAGAGTGGAAACACAGAGCAGGCAGACTCGTGGAACACCTTGCACTTAGAGTTTTATCTTCATTGTGCATTTTTGCATTTCTCTATGTCAAGAAAAGGAAAGCCTTGAACAACAGACTCTGCATTGCCCACAGATCCACTTCTGCTTTCATTTTGGTATTCTTAGGCAAGCAACTGTTTTAAATGGCAATATTGAACTATCAAAAATAGGCAATATATGAAGTGATATTGTATTGTGAGACACTAAAATAAAAGATGTGCTGAACTCTTTTTTTTAAACTACTGTACATAAGCTATAATTTTATTGATAATTACGAAGTCAAGGAATCATAAGGATTGCATTTTACTGTCTTATGAATTCACTGCAGGACTTCCATATTATTTCTGCCTGTAATTACCTGTTCTGCTAAAAGAAATAATTCTAAAGGACTGAATTTCCAACATAACTGCTTACAATACTAATGAATAGGTTTATAGTCAATTTGCTATATACAGTATGTCAGATCCCACAGGAGATTTTTCTTCCTATCTTTTTTAAAATACAAATATAAAGTGTGTCTTCTAAAAGTCTAACGTTTCTAAAAAGGAAAGCTAGTGTTTCCTAAATCTCCTAAACAGTATAACTGGCTATTTAATATATGAATATTTATGGAGTGTTCTGCTTAAGGCAGCAGTAGTTCTGTAATTATAGAGTTCAGATCCCAACACCTTGAAAATGTCAAATATAATTAGACGGTAGAATGTGTATTGTTTTAATTACAAAATGGAATGGAATTTTTCCTGTTCCCAATTAGAATGATAAAACCCCCAACCTCAGTTCACATATCCTGACTAATAAGTCTTTATACTCTTATTTTCTTGGTTCACTAATGGAGAAAGATCCTTGTTTAGCTTGTCATTTAGACCTGCAAATATAGAGTTTGACCCAAGTGGTCAAACTGGTTGGCTTAGTCTAAAAGTCAGGACCATAATCAGCAGAGCTGCTGAAAAGGTTTCACTGGGGGCACCCTCAGTAGACGGAAGCACTTCTGTTAAACTTCTCTACAATTAGTTTTCCATGGCTTTGAATGAATGAAACCCGCAGAGCTGTAGCACACTAAATACAGTATTGTCTTTGCTACTAACAAGCCACACATTTTGTACTGGGTTTGCAAGAATAGGACTGGGGCCTGACAAACATTTTTGTATTTGTCTTGACCTGCCTGGAGCTTTCTTTTTATTTGGTTTAATTGTAACTACAGTTTTTCTAATGACATTAGAAATCAGACTATGCCTAATTTGTTTTACTTACACATAACTTTCTAAGGTGCAACTCTGCATGATTTTTTTATCTACATCTAGTAGCAGCAAGTAGTTACGTTCTGTAAAATGAACTATTAATGGCTGTAGGGTGGCACATCCCTTTGTCCTTTGTCAGGAGCAGTACGATATTGATTTTTCCTCACTCTAGGAACCACTTGGGTTCATTGTTATGTTTTCTAATGTGCTTTTACACCTTGGTCTTTCTCCTTAGAATGTCTTTTCACTTTACATCCTAATTTACTAAATGTGGCATGGTTTATTTATGTTGGTTGCCGGCTCTTTGTACTCTTTGTTACCCCTAAAATCAGTTTTGCCAGCTGCAGTTCTGCATTTCTTTATCATAGAACGTTAGGGGTTGAAAGGGACCTCTGGAGATCATTGGGTCCAACCCCCCTGCCAATGCAGGAACACCCAGGGCAGACCACACAGAAACAGATGCACACAGGTCTTGAAAGTCTCTAGAGAAGAAGACTCCACAACCTCTCTGGGCAGCCTGTTCCAGTGCTCTGCCACTTTAACAGTAAAAAAGTTTTTCCTCATGTTGAGGTAGAACTTCATGTGTTTCACCTTGCTATCATTACCTCTCATCCTATCACAGGCACAACTGAAAAGAGACTGGCCCCTTCTACTTGACACCCACCCTTCAGATATTTGTAAACATTAATAAGATCCCC
>JANIJG010022719.1:0-35351 GCA_024611175.1 Megaceryle torquata | reverse complement strand
CTGAAGTTTTCCTTCAGCTGGAGCTAGCTTTTTTTTTTTTTTTTTTTTTTTTTTTTTTTTTTTTTTTTTTGGGGGTTTTTTTTTTTTTTTTGTTTGTTTTTTTTTTGTTTTTTTTTTTTTTTTTTTTTTTTTTTTTTTTGGGTGGGGGGGGGGGGGGGGGGGGGTTGTTTTTTCTTTTTTCCTTTCATGGGACTCTGAGGATCAGACATCGTGCCCCGAGCTCTCTTTGTCTAATTTAATTAACACTGGTCTAACATCAAGACCACACACTTCCAACTAAAGGCAGTTCCGGACAAATTACCTGTGATAATCAGCTTGTCAAAACACTTTGTCACTACAGAATGGATCTGATTTTCTCAAACATGTCTCTCCTCAATAAAGGTGCAGCAAGATTCCAGGTATTACAGCTCCCAGCAGCAAAGCACAATAGTACAAACAATACCCCGTTTCTGTCAGAACTCATTCAGATTAAATTATGTGAAAATGACAGGCCAACAACAAATGTATTTAGTATAGTCAGCCCAATTCTTCCATGGCTGTTGTAATCCTGTCATGTTAAAACAAAAAGCAGCCAGTAATCTACTTTACAGCAGCACCAAGTTAACTGGAAATGTGTTCTGTTATTAATCAGGTAAGTTCACACTATTGGGGAACACCTGAGTTTTACTCTGTGCAGCATTCAGAATTCCCTGTAAGCAGTGCCTGCAAGTTTTACTGATTGTATTTTGTAAATCATCTTTTTGGCGTCTTATGCAGACAAAGCATGAGATTTGTTATTTTTAAGCTTCTAATGTAGAAATTTTAATTTCCAAAAGGCAAACTGATTTAGTCTCATGTAGATGGAGTTTAGTCATTAGGCAGGCTCAGTTTAAAAGCAACCAAGGAAACAAGCAAACAAAAAAATCAAATGAACAACAAACCCCACCTAAACCAGACAAGAACCCCAACAAAACCACACCAAATACAAATACATAATGAGAATTTATTTCTTGTGTTGCATGTAATTGCAGAACAGCACTTATCACTAGAATACAATGTAGTTATTTGAAACTCTCAGTCTGGGATGTGGGAGATTTGAGGTTGGTTTTTTTGACTGAAGATGAGTGACCCAGGTTCTCAACTCCTGTCCAGTTCCTTATAATAGCCAGAGAGTGTCAGATGGGAACTGCAGTTCACCAGACCAGCTTACCTGGCAAGCAGCTCTCTACGTCCTATTACACTCAAAGTTCTCTGATGATGTCACGGGCACTAAAATCACATTGGGTTGGTTAAACATCACCTCACCTACTCCCAAGGGAATAACTCATATATATGTATATATTATACTTTTTTTTTAATCTTACAAGCCATTTAATGACTTCTTATAGCAGCATTACTGTTGCACTTTGTATGGGAACCAGGTTTCCTCTTCTAGCTCCCACCCACAGTTCTGTGTTAAAGCTGCTCTTGTGAGGTGTTTGTTTAACCTTCACTCTGAGGCTCTGAAGACTTTAGGTGGCAGAGATCTTGAGCAACTAGTTCAGTATTTAGTAAGGAATTGCTTTGAAGTTCTGTCTTCCTTATAAATGTCACTTAGTATAAACTTTCTGTTCTTCCTCTTCCACTGGTGACAGCTCTTTTGTGCCTTTGTTAGGGTAACATTGTACATAGTTGAAGGTTAATCGTTGCTTGTCATGTGCCATTCCTCTTCAGGCCAGCTAAACTCAACTGTAATCTTCCTTCAGAGATCAAGCTTTCTAGTCCCACTGTTACTGGAGTTACACTCTGGCTTTCTCTAGATAAAGTGTTTTTTCAAGTAGAGGGTCTAAATAGAATCTTGTATCAGACAAGCCCAAACTGGATTTTGTTTCTCATTGAATCGTGTTTCTCAGACTTAGGAGGATAATTTTTAATTCTGAACCTGCTTTCTGAAGAACTTGAGCTTTCTGGAACTTTCACATTGCATAAATGAACTGCTCCCCCAGACTTCAATCCCATCCCGTATGTCCTTTCAGTCAAGCACAGGGTACCATCTGTAACTACCACATGATGGCTTTGAAGCTGTATACTACCACTTCATCTGCATCCTAGTTCCTTATTTTTAATGGCAAAAAAAGTACACTCTTGCTCGCCTTTCTTCTCCACAAGCTCTGTCACAAAAGGATTTAGAATTCATTAAAAATAAGGATCAAGTCCTTACCAAACAGCAAGTGTTGTATTTGCAAATAACCCCTGTATTTGAAGGCAGCCTGACATCATCCTTCCCCTTCTCCAGAAATGCTTGAAAAGCTGATGTTCACCAAATTGTCTCTTGCAGCACATCCACATTTAGTTCATTTCCTAAAAGAAAAACCAGGCCCACTCTAGGCTTTGTTTCACCAGCTGTAGCATCTACTCAGTGCTGCTTTCCTTGAAGTTCTTCTAAGGTACGCTCAGTTCCGGAGAATGTGAGGCACTGAACTAGAAACGACTTGTGCACTATAGAAGGATATTTCAGAACACAAAACGTGTTGAACCATTTAAATTGTATTCCACTGTTGAAATGTTAATGCTGTGTATATGTGTATATATTGAAAATAGCAATTCTTGGTCACCCAAGACATAGAAGATACCTGCAGTCTAGACAAAATACAATTCGTATAAATACATTCATGGTTCAAAAAATAAATCGTACAACCTGCTGACAGCCTCAAATGCAAGTAACCTTCTTACATGTATTTAACTTTTGTAATGCTAACAGGCTGACTAAAGGCTATTTATTTAATAGTAACCAATTTTAAACATGGAAAAAATGGTAACGTGGCTCCAGGACTAAGTAATTTAAAAAGCTGCTCCTAACATGGGAAGTTATTTCCTGTTGTCATAAACCAAATATATGTGTCTTAAAAATATATATATTTCTGTTTTAGGAAAACAATTTCCTTGGTTTTTTTAGTGACTTGCAGTTTTGTGCACAGCTAGGTACAGTCAGCTTTAAATACCAGATTTTCTTTTTCCCTTTTGGGGCTCTTGGAAGGTGAGCTGGCAGTGTTCTGTTCTGGGCTGGCCAGAGAAAGTTATGCATGGGGAAGCCTGAAGTTGGTCCCAAGGAGAAGGGACAGTTTAGTTAATAAGCATATAACCATGGTTTATTTTTTTCTAAAAGACATTTGAACTGGAAAAAAGAAAAATACACATACATGCAATAAAGGAAAAACTTGCCCTGAAACTGCAAGCTAGTGTGTTCAAGAGAAGCATCGTACAAAAATCCTTTACTTTCTGTACAGTGACAATACCAAATAATTTTTCTTTTTAACCATCATATACACAACACAAATATTATGAATAGAAATCTATAAATACTTTAAAATGAATTTGTAATATATAGCAGTTGAGGGCCACAGCTGTACAAAATGTAAGCAACATATATAAAATGATTAAGAAAGTGCAAAGTAGAACAGTATCAAGAGCCTCCACTTTTTACAGCATTTATGGTTCAAGTGTGAAGAGCCAGCAGGGATGCAGAAGCTCAGTTACAGTTCAGAAGAAAACACAGTACAGGATTCTGCACACAAAATAATGAACTATTAAATTATATCTTCCTGCTTCTTCTTCACCTCTATGACTTCCAGTTAACAAGAGAACATTTTTAGCATGAATTTCTGTAAAGAGTGATTTGTCCCTTTTTATAAGTTCCATAAAACAAAGATGCCCTGGTCACAGACTGCTTTTTTGTAAATAAAACAAGACTATGTAGGGAAACTGCTGTTGGTTTCTGGCTGCCTTGTTATGCCTACCTGACTTAAAAGGTGAACGGAAAGACCTCTTTTTGTAAAGTGAAGACAGACATTTAGACCCTGATCCTCTAAATTACATGCAGGTAACCTATACCATTATTCACATGTATGTGAAGGTCTAGAGGATCAGCGCCTTAACAGGAAAACTACTAATTGACATCTCTCTCAAAAACAACAACAAAAAAACCAAACCCCAACTCCTTTGAGTTTCCAATTTGTGTAGGGATAGCTGCCCATCAATTTCACTGTTGTTTGCCAGTCAAGATGCATTGTGCATTCAGGTGATCACTTCTCATCAGTACCTCCTGGAGCAGTGTAAGTCTTTGTTTTCTTTTATGCTCCATGTCCTAGGGGAAAGTTCTGCTTGAATTAACATACAGTGGTAAGTAAAAACATATTTGCTGAGTTGGAAGTTGAAATAGTTAATTCAAGGCCCTTGAATGAAATTTCAAATAATATGGTTTTAGAAAGCTTTTCAGTTCACCTTTACTTCAGTAAGTGTACTTTTTTTTTTTTAGGCACTGTAAATATTAAAGATACTAAGTGCTGTGCAGAAGAATCCATCCATTCTCAAGCAGTGCATTATTAGTGATCTCTAGCAAGTTTTTAGACTAACGTTGTTGTCTTGTTTTTAAATGGAGAAGGGTAGACTTCAAATACATTTTTCCTCTTTTGCTCCCTTACTATGACAAAACAATTATCACAGCTACATTAATTTTTGTCTTTGAAATAATGCCAGACTTCAGAATTTATTAAAGAGAAGTTACAAGCAGCCTGGATATGCTAGAGAAACAATAATAAAAAAATGGCCTGGTCATACTGCTTCACATAATGATGTCTGTCTCAAAACTGGAGATGATCACATCACACTCTATGAAGACTGTCAGTGCCTAATCTGCTAATAATTAAGAATTTGGAGCCTAAGATATTCTTTGTTGTACTCAACAGAGATTACAGAAACAGTCATCCATTTGGTATCTTTTCTGAATGTGTGACATCTACAGTATACACAGACATCCAACATCGAGGCATGAGAAGGAACCATCTGCACGACTGGTCAACAGAACCTGTTTATTTGCCTCCATACATTCTTTCGATGTCGTTGATGTAATGGTTTTTCAGTTCTTTCCTTTTCAGCTTGAAAGCATCTGTTACTAACCCAGTCTCTGGGGTCCATGGTTCAGGGCTTAACCGTACTTTGATGGGTATTTCAAACCTTTCTAATTTCACTGCAGGGATAAGAAGAAATAAAAGCATAACTATGACCACCTGGCCAAATAAAATACTAATTTATGCTAGCTAAAAATCTTCAGGTGAGCACCCTGTAGGTTGTATAATATGGTGAACAACTTAATCAAGTAACCTTACAGAAGGGCCACAGGCAAGTTTGATCTTTTACCAATGCTGGGCACTGGTTAGCGTGCAAATGTTCTAGTAACACACTGTACTTATAGCTTGTATTGGCTGTGACAATGTGAAATCTAAATTTTGCAACAAATGACTGAGTAGGGTGAAGATCTGAGCCTGCTGTCACAAGAGGATACACCAAAATCTAGAGTTTTATTATAGGACTGTAGTAATCGCTAAATAAACTAACACCCGTTCGATGTGCTTCACATATAAATTCTGATGAAGTATGGATAACTTTCTACAATTTTAATGGTTGAATGATTCTTTACCAGTTTTTTTCTTCACAAAAATTTGTTTAGAGTTCAAACTAAAGGGACCTCTCTCAATTTTTGTTGTTAGTCACTTATTTTCACACAAATCCATGGCTTGGCACACGCACAGCCTCATCACAACCAAAGCTGCTTCTATTTCTTGCAGAGGCAATGGGCCCAAGAGGGGTAAGGAAAGGAGAAGGCAGGTAACTGCCTCAGGGAACAGGGCAGGGAGCTGCTGCATGTGTGCAATACTTGGCTGCCAGCTCCTGCAGAGGCCCGTACCAGTTCAGCCTGGGCAGCAGACCTCTAGGCGGCAGCAGGCGCCTGACACTTGGGGCTCTTGGCTGTACGGCTGTCCCCAGGAGGTCGACTCTAACTTCAGTCTGGTACAGTAATGTACTGTTGCAGCTTATTTAGAGATACAGCTGCTTGTGAGGAAGGTGCATTACGTTCCATTAAGAATGAGAATCATCTCTTTAGGGTAGTTCTGGAAAAAACTTTCAAATACATTAGTTGTGTCTCAATAGGAGATTACTATCTAGAAAGTAAAAGAATGGATGAGCAAAGATTTTTGAATAAACCAATATGGATAGTAATGAAAGAAAAACACAGATTTAAATGTTTGAAACTAAAATCTGAGACCTGTGGATTTTTTTTAAGGCAAGACTTAATAGTGCCTTTCTTGTTTTATCAGTTTCAAAAGACATTTTCATTTCTGAAGTTAAAGAGGCAGTGCTTAGTGTGTGCCTAAGTCTGGGTTTACTGCTTCTTTGTATGAGGTCCTGAGTGCTTTAGAAGCTTTCTTTCCTCAACTAGTTTGTTTAATCCTTCATGGGACCAAAACATTTATGAGGCATTGATCATTCAATAGGAATCATCAGGCTTTTAAGCCACTGCAGCCACAAGGATTGTGGCTGCTCAAAGCTGTAGGGGACAAAATTGCATGGGGGGAAAAAAAGCTTTGAAATCTCTTAACTACTTTTCTTATCAGTGTATGTCTTGTAACTTTCCTTCTAAATCAGCAGCTCTTTTGGACCTTATTTTAACTGTATTAGACAAGCAACCTATCTCTAGAATTTAGTTGGGGGGAAAAAAATCAGATTTTTTTTTTTCTTTAGAAAATAAAATATGACTAATAAGTATGGTAGTTCCTGGGATAACAGGCAACTGTATGATATGGTCTTTGCTTCTGATTATATCTGCCAAAGCTTAGTAAGTTTAGAGACATGAGGAAGAAAGAAGAGCACTTAGGGAAGATAACTGAAAACTTTTGCTGTCCGAGCACCGTGAGATTGGCTAGCACAATATGCTGCTTTACTTACTCTTGTTTGCCACTTCTTTAATCTCACGCAGTATTTCAGCCTCCATTGTAGGATTGTTACAAATATCTACCCACGTTCCACTGATGCCTTTCTGCTCAGCTAATGCCATCAGCTTCTTCTGATTAGGAACCACAAAACTGATCACGTAAGACTGGTCACTAGCACAGGATGGCAACAAAAGGAAGAAAAGAAAAAGGATCCAAACAGTTAAGATTTCCATTTCAGGTTGTAAAATGCTGAGTTGATGTTAGATACACAGATCCATGGTGAACTATCTTAACTGTATTCCCCCATACAGAATCCCTCTTGTACATTAAGTCTTCACAACTGAGGACTAATCAGTCGTTTTACAACATTAGGATTTATCAGCACCATGCTTTGCTGTAATTTCACAAGCACACGTCTCAGTTTATCTTCCAAGTTACATCCAGTTTTCCTCTGTTTCCCATAATGTAGTGTGTTTAAATTGAGAGGAGGGAGAGCAGGACTATTTCCAAAACTCAGTGGAGAGCTTTCGATCAGGTACAAAGTGTCCAGATTAATTTTCTCTGGTATTCTGACAGAAAGCCAAACCACATGCTAAATGTAATAATACCTGTTTGGAAGGGGTGGATCGAAGAGGAGCATATGAGGATAGAAGAAATGCCAACAGAAAGACTTAGGTCATTTCTTCAGCTTTTATGGAATGTGGGGGGGCTATTCAATGCAAACCATGGATAACTAGTGTATCATCTTCTGATGAAGTGGGGTCAGAATCTATATTTCATGTTTAGCCTAAATGGCATTCCTAAATTAATACCACTCTTACCTTTTGGCATAAGCACAGATATTGTCAATCAATGGACAGTTCTTCAGTGCTGCCTCTACTTTGCCCAGAGATACATATTCTCCTGCTTGTAGCTTTACCAAGTCTTTCTTGCGGTCTAAGAGTCAAGGGGGAAAGAAAGAAAGAAAAAAACCCAACTTGTTCTATTTAAGTTTTGGATTTGCACAGACTCACTTGCAAAGCCACTACAGATGTATTTTATGCAATGCTATCCAAAGTTCTTAATAAACATTAATTTTAAAGCTGCTAATAGCACGTAAACATTCCACCAGCTTGATAAAAGTTTATATAGCACTACACTTCTTGCCACACAGCTTGTATGTAAAGTGATGGGGACTCTGGTTTTACACCTCTGTAATCGGTAACAAAAAAACAGTCTTACATTTATTCTTTAAAGAGCATGTGTTAAATTTAGCTAGTGATAATGTCACAGGAAATGGCATCACTTCCAAAATTTTCCTACAGCTGTGAGGATTTCCAGGAATGTGTTTTACACTGGGATTGTGCAAGTGGGTAGGCTGAAGTAGATTAGCCCTGACAAAGCCAAAAGGATTAAGAGCATGCTTATAATTATGTTTAGTCAAGATCTTGTAATATATTAAGAAATCCAAAATTGAGGCCCACCTATGATCTGTAGGCAACCATCTGGATGAAATTCTCCTATATCTCCTGTACAGAACCATCTCTGACCATTCTCATCAATGGAGAACTCTTCTGTTGTCTTCTCTTCATTTTTAAAATAGCCCATGGAGACGTTAGGGCCACCAATTAAAATTTCTCCTCTAGGATTAGGCTTGTCTTTATTAGTATAGCCCCCTGAAAACAAGAACATCCCCACACCATTATTTTTAACATATTCTGCTGCCAAGAAAATATTTTGAAATTTCAGCTTGAAATTAATGCCCACAAATCGATGGCGACTATAAAAGATAAAGAACAATTACTTTGTGTGCTAAACCCATCTAAGCAGTGGTGTTACTAGTTACTCTGAAATCAAACCCAAACTGTTTAATACTCTCACCTTCTTGCCAGTCTCTCAATTTTATCTCACAACAAATAAGAGGAGCTCCAACTCTGCCAGTGCTGTAATCAGCAACTGAAGGAGAGAACAAGGAAGAACACAAAGACTTTTGTAATTTGAAGTATAAACTGAAACCATAAATAAGGCAGTAGCTTATCTCAAGTTACTATACTGCAGTTAAGAACTACAGCTATTTTTACTTTACAAAAAAAACCCCCAAACCAAACCCTCATATCTATATCTTAAATGACATATTTCCAGAAGCATTTTAACTACCTTCTGTAATTGTTCCAGCTCCACACGTTTCTGTTAGCCCATAGCCTTGACCAACAGGACAGCAAAAACAGATGTTCATGAATCTCTGTGTTTGAGGTGAGAGTGGTGCTCCTCCAGAAAGCATCATGCGGACGTTCCCTCCCAGTAGCGCCTTTACTTTTTTAAACAATAGTCTTGAAAGAAGGAAAAAAAGCATTGGAAATCACTCAGCTCACTTTCAGAATCCTTCTTTTTCCTTCCTATCTGAAACACCTTCAAAATTAACTTATTTGGAGACTTTAGTGGACAGCAGGGATAGCCAAAACCATTACCTCTTGTGTAACACTTGAAGATGGCAGAATTCCTGTAACTTAACAAACATTTCAATTTTATTACTACAGAAAAGCAATCCAATGAAAACTAACTACTCATCTGTTCTGAGGATTAGTCACTCTGAGCACTAAATATCCATTTCCAGTAAGAACTGGGATTATTTTGCTTAGTCAGTAGATGATATCTGCATGTTGGATGAGAATTGTCTGACGTCAGACATCTTACATGATGATTCTTTTATACTGCCTTAAAAAAATTATAAGGAAAAAGGTACACTTGGACAATGAGTTATACTTACACATTACACAGAGGTGCATCATATCCCCTCTTGATCTGTTCCAATTTGTAGTCGTAGCCTATCTTGAACAGAGTTCTCTGAACGTAGTTCATCTCTTGAACTTTACTCATGACATTTTTATAAATTCTGTCCATTATTTCCTACAAAGTGTTAAAAAAGGCAAGGAAAAGGACCACAGAGAATAGACTTAAGTGTAAATAAAACTCCATTTTAAAAAATGAAGTTAAAAAAATTACTATTCTTCCTTTAAAACACATCATACAGTAAGGGTGAAAATGTCTGCATCGTTGAATAAGCTTTTAATGTGTGATCAATAGTAACTTAAGCCTTATTTTTCTCCACTGGCTTTTTTCTCCTCACACCAGTATCACTGGGAGGAAGACCCCTCGTGCTGTACTATATACCTTGACTTAGAACGCTTGCCTTGAATTAGGCAGACAGGTTATGTCAAGGGCAAGTAATTGAGTAACCGTTGCGGGGCTTCGGGCGTACTGCAGTAATTCATAGTACCCTGTGCATTTCTACAAACAGCTTTCTGAATCTCAGATTTGATTTTAAAATACTTTCTACCTCTCCTTCTGAAGATTTCTTCTCTATCAACCACAGCTACAAACCTTGGGTAACACACCATAGTGTTACCAAACTTGCTACGTTCCATGGCTTACGTTGTCAGTAACACCTTAACCTGTACTTAAAATGTGACAAACTGATTTAGAAAATTTTCAATTCATGTTTAGCTAAATCTCTTTGCTCAAGGTTGGTATACGCCGTGTAAGATCTCTTGTGCTTTGGAGTCTTGATGCTGTAATTTATCCAGAGCAACTGGCAAGCACAAGGGAATAAACAGACTTAATTTCACCACTTCCTTTTCCAAGATAAGTTTTTCAGCTTTTAAAGCAACGTTGGTTGCAGGAATTCCCATCACCCAACAAAAAACCCATACAATCCTGTCACAAATGAAAAATCAGTTTTCATTAAAAATAGTTATTCAGAAGCACAAAGGCTGGAAGGAACTATTAACCCTTAACATAATGTTTTGATTGAATTGCATATTTAGAAATATTTGTCTCTGGATTCTGTTAGAATTGTTTTCCATTTCATTCCTTAAATGTTCTAACCCCTAGTGATGTCATGATGCTTCATGATAAAAACAAGGCAATAGTCCTAAGGAGAAAAAGTTATTTGATGTTTCGTAAGTGTTGTTCTTACTAGGGCTTTCTGAAGGTTTTTCCTCTGCTGGAGGTCATTCAACTCTAGATCCTGTGTACTGTCAACTGAAAATGTATCACCAGTTTCAAATTAACTTTTTCTCTGCTAACTTCTTTGTGATACTAGGTCTGTAGAATCAAGATACTTAGGTGGGGTTCAGCATTATCACTGTTCTGCAGTTAATTCATATGAAGTTGTCTGCATGGAATTTTTATTTTTGTACACACATGAAGCATAGCCCTTCCAAGAAGGAAGGATTATGATATTTAAAGTTTACACTATTTGTGCCAGTAGTTCTTCCCAAGAAATACATTTCAATTGATACTTTCAAAAAAAAAAAGGGGGGTTCAGGCATTCATTTTTCAGTCGGTTAATAATTAAGACCAAATCTATATATGATTTTTATTTTATTAAAAAAAAAATAATAAAATGCAAGTGAGTAATTGATTTCAAGGCTCCTGGCTTTAGCACATGTATATCCTTGTGCTCCTTTGTGGCATCCCTACTTGGTTCAAGCAATGACAACTGGAATTTGGGGTTTGTGGGTTTTTTTTTTTTATATTAGTGACAGGTACTTGTCAAGAGAAAAACGTTAGTAAATAGATTTTTCTAGCATGAACAAGATAGAAAACATCTTCTTTGCTACACGTTTCTGCTTCTGCATACTTACAGGCACAGCTGCCATCAGTGTAGGCCTTAGTATGGTACAGTCTCCTTTGCTTCCCTTCTTAATTTTACTTGACTGTAATAAAGAAAAAATGTCAATTTATGAAGTTAAAAACCAAGCAGCTCTTAAAAAAAGGACTAAAAAAACCAGAGGGAGATATATTAGCATGTAATTTGTTTAAATCTGTTCTTCTCTCCCACTAAAAAAACAGTTGTGATTAAATTGTAGTTAACAATTACTTTTTTTAACTAACATACTACATGTCTTACAAGCTCAGAATGGTTAAGTCAACTTTGTATATCTTTTTCTTACTTCCTCCCTCTGGTACTTGCTTTGTCCTCCATCTTCCTCTGGGAGTTTTTTTGCCTGATGAAATCTCTAACCCAGCAACACAGACAGAAGCATTCTTTTCCAGCTAAATTTGCTTTTACTTATCTTAATTGTTAAATGGAGAAAGGCAAAGGGCTAAATGGAAGAGCTGCAGTAACTGGATAAAGAACTCATAGTGAGAGAGAAAAAAAACCAAACCCATAGAATCACTTTAAACAGTCTTATATTCAGTTAATCTCTTAATAGCTGTTCTTATCCTGATATTCAGCAGCTAATGCTACACATTTTTATTATGTTTTCTTTTAGACTGCCTAAGTATAAAAGTAAAGGTTTTCATAAAATGTATGTGGTATGACTCGCTGCTGTAGTTCACCAAGAATATTAATTTGCATCATTTTCTGGATTAAAAAAAAAACCAAAACCCAAACCACCTTTGCTAAGTGTGCCATACACCTCAGCTGTTCTTTCACTAAGGTGGACAGCTGCACAATGAGAGCACAGCCTGCAAAAGCTAAAGCTTGTTTTGCTTCCCCCCTGCCCCTCACCTGATCCGACAGCGTGAGTGGAGAGGAGTAGCCGATCCTGCAGCCGTAGGTGATGCAAGAAATTTCTGCTGTCAATTCTAATACGTGGGCCAGAGGCAAATAGCCAATGTAAGTATCCTTGGGTCTAGGAAAGGAAAGGAATGTCTAATTAATGATGCACAAGCCGACTGAAAAAATACTGTTTTGCAGTTTTGTGTCCTTAGTTAATCCTTTTTGAAAGACCTGGAACACAGTGAGTCTTACTCTCCTGCATGCAAGAAGGTTATGATTTCAAACTGTGTTTTCTTAAGCAAAACAGGGAAAATCCTACCTAACTGAAACCATTATGAATTAGAGGATTTGCCTTGTTTTCTAAGGAAACTCAAAAGATTCCTTAGTGCTCCACTGCTATTTCCTCCTCCTGTGGGAAATTTCATCCCTGGTACCAAATTAAGGATGAAATCACTATTATAAAATAATCACCAATGATGTAGAAATCCTTAACAGTCATTGTAGCATTTCCTTCTAAAATCTATTAGTAGAGAGACAGCTGACTGCTGAAGTACTGAGGCTTGTTTCCAGAAATAATTTCCCAGAGATTTCTCAGCAAGAAACTTAGAGCTGCCACTTAACAGAAGCTGTCAGCATCAAGTCAGAACCAGTTTTATATCCCATCACAACAGGGGTTTAGCAACATAGCTTATTTCAGCTGTTAAACCCTTGGTGATTGCAGTGACAAACACCCACATTCGTGAAAACTTTCCTCAAAATGTTAGCGTGAGGGAGTTTGCAGTTGGTTTACTGTTGTCAATGCACTATTTATTTTCCACTCATTTAGTGAAATAGACTTGATCAGACTCTGCAGCATGTGCATTACCCATCCAACAGCAGAGTCTCTAGACCAGTGGACATGGTAGGCTCTGACACACTTCCTAAAGTGATTCTAGTTGCTTGAAAACATCTAAAAACATGTTACAACTTTGACTAGGTAAGAATCTCCTTATCTGGTGGCATCTTCTGATGCACAGGAGTGCAAAAATCAATCATAGACCTAAAGCTAGTAGTAAAAATAAAAAGTAGAAACAGCATATGAGGTGAGCTAGAAGGGCATCCTTTTCAGTCACCAGGGTAAATTCACAAACACAAGCTGTTATTTCTTACAAACTAAAGATGAGGGGGCGAGGGGGCTTAGAATAAAATGAAGAAATCCAGTAACACCTGATGCCAGCAACAGACTTTCTAGAAACTTGTGTACATCTGGAGGGTCTCTTCTCTCTCTCCATACACATGAAAACTAAGTGTTTCTTACCCCAGTCCAGGTATTCTCTCGCACTGTCCTGTCATTCCAGCTATTAAGTTCTTATGCATCATCATCACTCCTTTTGGTCTCCCAGTAGAGCCACTGGTGTACATTACTAAAGCCAGGTCTGTAGGAACAGGTCTGCTTGGCAGGATGCTTGCTACAAAATGCAGGAGAAAAAGTTTTATTGATTCTTATTTACTTTCTAAATGGTTATTTTTGCAATTAATGTGAAAATATCTGTAATAAACCAGTGAAATGAAGATAACACAGTACTGGAGAGAAACAACAGGTTGAGAAAAGAAACAAAACCAACAACAAAAAATCCCAACACCACCAGAAGGTGTAAATCAGCTTTTCTGTCAGTCTTTCTCTTCCAAAGCTAAGGTTGGAGAGCTAAGACTACATGTTTCTGTTCATGTTATTTTTTAAACAAACTTCCCTCAGATAAGCTGCTAGTTAGTGGAAAAGCAGTAAGCTTACAGCACTTGAGTTTTGATTTTTGTTTTAATCTCTTGGCATTTATTCTTAGGATGTTTAGATGTATAGATATTTATTCTTAGTGGCTTTCATAGCTAGAGAGGCAGCAGAAGTGTCTGCAAGGGAAGCAAGGTTTTAGGGGAAGAAAAAACAAAGAGCAAAACAACACCCCTCAAGGTGTTGTTGCTGTTTTGTGTCCACACCTTAAGCTGATCAAAGATACAAGCAGTTGTAAGAATGTCTGCTTCCCTGCAAAAAGCTCCTTTGCCAGTTTATCTCCTCTTTTATCCACAATTGAGGAGACCTGGGCTAAGTGCAGACTGCTGACTTAAGGAAAAGAGATGATCATGGTTGGTTTTGCCTTCCTTAAAGCAGATGTTCACAGTCACTCCTGCTGCCCAATGTAGCAAGGGGTGTAATGGTTATTCCTTTAGCCCAAGGTGCTTCTTAACAGCAGATTGGTTAAGAAAAAAAAAAAAGTTAAAAAAGACTAAGTGCTTTCTCCTCTTTTCTTAGGAAAAATAGTGAAAAAAAGATGAATAAAAGATAAAAGTAGCAGCAAATGTAATGCTGCACCAGGTTGTATTGCAGTTCCTAAAACAAAGGTGGAATCTTAAAATGAAATTATTCTGGTTGTGGCTTAGAAGTTAAAAAGTTTTATCCTGAAACACCTGACACTTGAACAAAGGTGCAGGACAATAAATACTGATTAAACAACCTTTTTGCTTATGTAAAGGAAGCCAGAGGATGAATGGGCAATCTGCCCTTGCATTGGTGTTAGAAACGTGCATGGGTGGGGGTTCTGCTATGCACCCCTCTTCACCTAGGTCTGATTTCACCGGTAGCATCGCTTGATTAGTTCTCTGTGCAGGGATTTACTTACTGTTTTCTGGTTTGGCTCCCAGCTCTTCTACTGTCTGCATACTGTGAATCTCCACATTTTCAGGATATTCTGATTTATTGACAGTCTTCTTGTCAACATAAATAATATGTTTAAGACAAGAGACTTGGGATAATGCAGTCTGTAAAAGAGAAATGAAATTTTTTCGCACTGACTGCACTGTGAAATTATTATAGGGTTGCTTGTAAGCAGGTGAAGCTGGTACCAAATTACCTTAAGTTTGCTCTCGAGAAGTTCTACACTGGTGACCAGGTACGATGCTCCACACTCATTGAGACCATAGGTTACTGCCTCTTCACCCAGGGTGGCATACAACGTAACAACTGTTACAGTAAAGAGAGGGAGAACATGAAAGAAACTTTGAAGTTAAAGTAATACCAAATGCAGAGCTTCTGCTGTAGCTCACTGGAAAGCTTTGTGGGAGAAGCAGGACAGGAGGTGGGGATAAAACTAGCTCAATGGGAAATTTTCTAATTTGGAAACAAAATGGCTTTTACTTTTTCCACATGAGAATTTTATGCCACAGGAGACCTCTGGAATGAGGACAACTGTTGTATAAGAAGCATTTTTCTTTACCAAGAGGGTGGTCAAACACTGGAGCAGGCTTCCTAGAGAGGTGGTCGATGCTCCAAGCCTGTCAGTGTTTAGAAGGCATTTGGCCAATGCCCTCATTACCACACTAACTTTTGGTCAGCCCTGAATTGGTCAGGCACTTGGACTAGATGATCATTGTAGATCCATTCTAACTGAAACAGACTATTCTATAGAAGAAGGGAAATCATCAACATAAAGTAACCACAAAAACTTGACAATAATGCACTAAGCAAATAGAGAGTAAGCAACTGAGAACGTGTTCTGACCCTGAACTCGCTGTAGCCAGAGATCGGGGGAGAGGTGACAGTCAGAACATCAGTGACACTCAAAACAACCAGTCACGACTTAAAGCTATGTGCTTTTATAAGCAGCTGTTCCAGCAGTGTCAGCTGCTTTGCTTGCTCTTGTGAAATTGTTGATGGGGGCAAGGCAGAGAATCAGACTAAGGAATCAAACTGGTTTTTATGTTGCTAGATTATTTTTAACCCTGCCTGGCTCCAGGGATGCTATTAAATGCCTCACAGACACCAAGGAGTTCACCTCCTCCCATCATTTCCTTATTGAAAAAAATACCTTCCTTTAGTATCGTCTGCAATCTCAACCTTCAGCACAACTGCCGAAGACCATTAAAGGGATTTACTATTCCTGTGAAATAGAGTTCATGTGGAAGAGACAAAATGAGACACCTAAGTGATGTTATGTAGCTGATTATTTCTCCCTCTCAGACCTCAAGGATTGAGACAGAATTAACCCCCTCTCTCCCACTTCAATAGCAATGCCAGCTCTTCCATCATTGCCCTTTCACAGCCCCTCTGCATAACTCTTGTTGCGTGACCTTCTCCTTAAACAGTCAGCTGCTACTGATACTGGGAGAAAAAGAGCCAGCCTACTGCAGGAAAAACATAAGACAGCTATAGGTCATAGTGTGCTCTATGCACACTGGGCATGTGAGTGCATAGTGACCTTTGCCACTTCACTGAGCAGTCTGTATGCATTAAGTCAGATTAGATATTTTACAGCTTAAATACATTTTAAAGATTAAAAAAACCCCACATACATAACTGCAATATTACGAGCAGATGAAAAAGATCAGTAAAAATCCCTCAGACTAGCATATGATTTTGGTCACTCTTCTTGTCTCTTAACCATTTCAAGTTTTGGATGCGTAAGTCAGGATACAGACAGAAAATATTATAAAAACATTCCATGTTTTGGGAGGAGAAATACAACTACTGACCCCTTCAGAGTATTTAAAAAACCATCCATATTGTCCTGTCATCCTAACAACTAGAACATTACTACAATAAAATCAGAAAAAAAGTCTCACGAGCAAGTAAATTTTAGGGATCTCTGCAATGCAAAGAACAGACTGAAAACTTCTAGGAATTAGACCAGTAAGTTGATGAAATTCTTACACCATCAGTGACAGAATTGGCAGATCCAAAATACTTAACAGCCAAAATCCTCTGCTGAGAAATGGTTCTAAAATATATTAGAAGTAAACAAGTTCAGCACTCACGAGGAAAGTTGTACTTGAAGCAGGTTAGAGCTACAATCATCCATTCTGCTCGGGTCTCACAGAAGATGACAACAGTACTCCGTGGGGTTAGTCCCAGGGCAGTCAGTCCTCTCCCCAAGCGATTCACTTTCTCATTTACTTCTTCGTAGGATAACCATCTGTAAGTTCCTAAAATTAACTAGCGAGGAAAACAAAATTAATTGTGATGACAAGAAGCTGCTGGTACAGCTCTACAGACTCACGTGAGTTGGTGCATAACACCATAAGCACACACACTGCCATTCATTAAAAGGAAAAAAAAAAAAAAAACAACAAAACAACAAACCCAAACTTCCCTTTTTCTTGAAGTAGAACAAATAGTGCCTCCTGTATTCTGTTATTCTTTAACTACTATAAAATGGATGATTTATTTCAGAAGATGATGATTAATGAAGACCTCTAAGGACACCTCCACTGTTGAGGCAAGATGCAAAGCAGCTCAAAACCAAATCACAATTAAGTAGAATGTTACAAGTTTTACCTTTTTGAACACTTTTCCATTTGGTTGCATTTCATTTTCTTCACTCAGTATTTCTCTGGTCCCAAGACAGTCCTTCTTCCCAAACTTTGCCAAAGCATGGTCAAACAGCTTGTCCAGCGTGTCTGCTCCAGGAATGTTTATGTTTGCTAGTGAGTCAAGATGGGTGACAGAACGGTAGGGGCTTCCAGGTTTGTCCGAGATGGGTTTAGCTTTTAAACGTTTTGCCATAGCCTTTTTCTTCTTTGCATTGGTAAGAAAATACCATGGAATAAATACAAGCATACTGTACACAGATATTAACAAGTACACAGGCAGCAAGAGAATGGCACATACTTCTAGCCTAAGTTTCATTGTAGGTCTATAAAAAATAAAATCTCTTATTGTGTTCTGAAGCAGACAAGAGCAAAGCGGCAGTGCCGGATGGTGTAAGAAGCAACAGTAAGTGAAGCTTAGGCAGTCCTGTTTCGAAGCAGCTGCTAAAATTTTAGTAACCTTTGAGAGCCAACAGTGGACACCTGTGGGTGAAGACCAGAGCCAAGCAGAGAGCGGGGGGGGGAAAAAAAGAGAATTAAATTAGTAATGTTACAGTCAGTAACTAGTTTTAGTCCTAAGAGTTCACCTCAGATGCATCAAGACAAAGGAGACTGAAGTAACTGATTTAAGAGGCATGTACCCTGCACGATACAGCAGCGTGCTGCTCTCAGGATGAAAGAGGATGTATCTTTTCCATACTTGTTTGTTGCATCCACAAATATTTACTTTTCAAAGACTTTTCCCTACTATCTCTGGATAGGTCAGGGCTGTTGAGATGAATTCTGTTCTTCACATGCTAATATCGTGTTTAAACCAGTTGAGTAATGCTACAACTGTGTAATTATGGGAAAGGTCAACAGTTGTTTTCCCCCTAAATATTTGTACTACAGAGAAAAGAGATGGCAGATTACTGTTTTTCAGAATATTATATTAACTTATATTCAGATAAAAATATATCTTGGTAAAGAGTCCTCACAGTCTACAAGTTGTAATTTAAAAACTACAGAATATTCAAAAATGGCTTTATTAACTTTTCCCCAGCAAATGAATTTTTTATCTATCACTTTTCAACCATGGATGTCAGACTCATGGAAAGGGATACACAGATTTGCTTTCTCCCCTCCAAAAACTACTTTAATATATGCATTTCAAAACCCCACATATGAAAAATGGAATCCAATTTGACCCATTTAATCCCATTAAAAATAAAGCACAATTTGGCAAGACTTTGTCTATATGTCAGAAAGCTTTCCTCGTTAAGGAGAACTCAGTCTGAATAAAGACTGAAGGTGAGTGGGAGAAAAACAGAAGCCCCACAGCAAACCATAGCTGTGGCTTGCCCACTGGTCTGTAACTAGGCTGCACTGGTGTGTAGAAGATACAGGTTCTTATCTTTATCTGGATGGCCTGCAGACACAGCACGCAAACACACTGTCAGTGCTGCATGTGGCAGGAAAAATAAAAGGCAGAAGTGCACTAACCAAAAAGCAGTAGGAGGGAGTAACGCTGACTGGCTTATTGCAAGAGCCAGTCTTTCCTGGGCAGAATTCATGAGAATAGGGAAGTTTTCAGGGTTCCATCAAGAATTAAAAGAATGTGGGCACACCTTGAAATGCACCATGATAGGGAGGCTACAATTAACATTTTAGGTCAAATAAGACAACTGCTACTAATAGCATAAATTTATTAATAGATTGTTGGTGGTTTTTATAAGAACTCCAACATCTGCAGTTGTGTTGTAGCCAATATCAACAGCATCTAATAGAATATAAGATCAAGAGATCTAGAGATACTTCAACTGACATGATCACATTATTTTTTTAATTAATTCTATAGAATAAAATTACTGTTGAATGATAGTATAATGTACTAAGATCAGACTTGTTCAGAAAAGAGTATTCTGCATACTCTCTTTATGACAAATGCTACATTCTTTTCAGAACATACATGCTTATTCTGCTCTAGGTAGTGTCATCATCATCAACTGCTCAGGTTTGACTACCTGAGGAGGAGAGAGAACATTTTACTTCCCTAAGCTCCAGTTCTCTATAGTGAAGTTTTACTGGTTTACATTACAAATCCTGTATGGTTATTTTCATCCCAGTTAATTCAGTGCTCCAAAAGCAGCAGTTGAGCTTGTATTTAAACCAAAAGCCAGCCATGGTGCTAAGACTACAGTAAGAAAACTTCAGTGCATGCCCATGATTAGACACAAAGCTGCCAGTTAAAGTAAACCCCATAGAAAACTCTCGCTGCTCTTCTTCCAACAAAAAGCGTACGACCAGAAGAAATGACCTGGATAAAAAGCAGACTTGCTGGACTAATGCAAACAATTTAATATAATGAGACAGTATTAGAGCTTTTATCCCAGCTGAGTAGTAGCTTTTTCAGTAGTTCTACTGGTAAAAAACAACTTGCTGATAATCAAGATCTGACTAATTCAGAAAGATAGGAGAGGAATGGGCTCATACTTAAATTCTTTCGCCAGTGTTCTGGACTGATCAATCCTATAAAAAGACTGACTTTAACTTTTCCACTCAATTTCATCTCCTGTACATTAATTTTATAAATTATATTGAAGCTATTTAGCAGCTGGTATAATGCTGAATAGCCACACAATTTTCAGAGTATTTTCTGTATACATTATTATAACAAAGAACTGAAGATCGTAACTTCACACACTGATTTGCTTATTACTTTCCAATTAAATTTAGAATGACCCATGTTTTCTATTAATACATACTTACTGCAATCATTTCATCTTCCCACTCTTTCATCCTGCCTCTGGGCTATAGTGAACTGGGGTAAGAGCCATCCCTTTTTTGTACTGTATCTAAAATAGTGGGAACCTGCTCCTTCCGTCATCTAAGCACCGATGGAGATGCAAATAACACAGTGAATTGTAACCGTACTGTCATGATTTAGACGGATATTTCACAATAGCCAGCTCACATTTTATTACTGGTTATCAAAAGTGTTTATAAAAACAGGTAGCAACTAATTTGTACAGTTGTGGTAATTTAAAATGTTTCATCTTGACAAAAATCAGTTTTAATTCTTAATAGACAGCAGTTGGAAAAACTTAGTTAAGTCCCAAGATGACAAACTTGTCTTTTTCTTTTGAATACTCACATAAAAACACACACACAGCTACTTACAAGGTATCTCACAGCAATGACTGAGGTTTGTTCTGTGTCAATTAGATCTATATTAAAACAGGAAAAAAGAAAATATTAGAGGTTAGATTTTTTTATTTTTTTTTTTGCCTTGCAGAAAGGAGGAATCTTTAGAATTTCTAATGCTCCCAAAGAAAAACAGCCTATGAATTTAGACAGAAGTGGCACACGGTACCCATACAAGAGAGAGCACTTGTACTATTGGAAAAGACTAAGCTTGCAAACTACAGCGTACAAATAAAGATGAAGCTACACAAAAGGAGTTTAATTTTTATGGGACACCCCCCTACCCCCCTCCCACCCCCCCCATGTTTAAATGTGTTCTGAGTAAAGCTATGGACAGAATCTTAATTTTAAAAAAGGGAGCGGGGGGCAAAAAAGACAATTTTAGATTCTGTATGGTCCATTCTTCTGTCTCAGGGCAGAAGCAGCAGGATGGATGAGTTATCAGTAGAAACTAACTCGGGACAATTTGTAGCATACGCTGTCCCAAAGAGTCATAAGGAACATGAAATAGATGTGGGTACTGAGGCTTAAGAGGAGAGTTGGCAGGACAAAAGCACAGTTATATAGGCAGTGAGGCTTCACTAGTCCCATGACCAGTGGGGAAAAAATAAAGATGCCTTCATGTAACTATACTGATACAGCTTCAAAAAGCCTACCACATAATTCTCTTAGACTCCTTGGTTTTATATACAGAAAGCTTTTAGCTGGTGTTTAACCTCATTGTATTTTATTAGCCTTCCCCATAAAGCTAAGATTTCAATCAATGTACTAGTTTTTGCAGACTGAAACTGCATTAAACATCCCTTACAGAATTCTACAAACATTTTCTCCTGAAACGTGAAATAAATAAGTGGCACAATAATGTTTTTAGTGTTACTGGCACTTGGATGTGGCTGCATAAGATTCTGATCCCTAACAGAACCATCCTAAACTCATGCAAATATTGATAATATTTTAAATATGACACATTGGACTTGGAAACATACCTCCAACCCAAGAAGCCAAACTGAGCTATTCAAATGACACCTTAGGCATTTAATCTCTTATTTAAATTTAATTAGACTTGAAGAGAAAGGATGAGATGCAATGTTCACAGCAATGCACTATCAAAGACACCTTCAAGCCAAGCCAGCTGCGTATTAGTGAAGTACAACAGTTCTGTTCTCAGTAAGCTTCCTCTCTCCTCACAAATAAATGAAAATGTGACTCATTAAAAATTTCACTATATTGAAATAAAACTGCTCTGTAATACTAGAATATTTAGAATATGTAATATTTTATATTGACTTACACACTTCATTACTTCTCTGAGTTGTGCGATGTCACTGATCTATTTAGACACTTATCTACCTAGTTTGGAAACAGCAGAGCTTCCAGTTCTTGATGTATAAGAAATGCACCTCTCAGCAATGGCGATCAGACATAACTACAGTCTAAGAAAAAACCCAAATCCAACAAAACAGATGTAGTTTCTCTCCTAGATAGATGTGTTTTCAGCGTCGCTGAAGGATTTTCCTCAGGTAAATAGGCTTCTAGCAATTCTGAAATGGTAACTCCAGACTAGAGTTCATTTATCATCTGCAATGACATGTTAAAGTGTTTGTATTAGAAACTTCACTCATGAGGTAATGTTTTCCCTGTTACATGCTGGGTGTTTACAGAAACTATAGTCCAAGCTTACTATAAAAAACAGATGACCAGTGCAAATGCTCTTACAAGCACTGACACGGTATTTTACAGACCAACACAGATGTAAGAGATATTCATTCTGAGTATAAGCTGACTTTGATATTCTCAATTAAAAGCTTCAGAAACAGATAATATGCAACACACTGTTCTTGTCCTTCAGCCAAGACCAGAGAACAAAGTCTGAAATCAGAGTTCAGGTTCTAACAGAAGAGACCCTTCTCTCTTTGTAACTTTTCATGAATTTAACTGAAAATCTAAGAAACAACTGGCAAGTTTTTGTTTGTTCGTTTGAATATTGAAAAATAGCTTTTAAATAGTCACAAAAGCTTATGGGACTAAGCAAGAGTAAAAGTGTGCTTGGGGAACAGGGAGAGGGGGCTTAGGCCTCTGGAAGGGACTATTCACAGAGAAGCAGTGCCCTAATCTTTTCTGCATTTAATTATTCAAAGAGAACAGCATCAACTTACCCAGCATCTGCACACTACTAGAATTTCTAAGTGTAACTCAAAAACTAAAGAAGTACCTGTAGCTAGAAATTTTATCCTATGCAGCTTAATTTTAATAAGGCAGCAAATTATCTTTGCTGGGAATGGCTTTTATTAGCCCAAACCCAAAACAGGTTTAATATTGACAGTATATGAATAACAGTGTTTATTTTTCTTCCTCTTGTGTTAAAAAGCCTGCCAGGATCCAACTTTCCATGTAATAGCATGATTAGGAGAATACTTCTTTTTCTATCTACTTCAAATATTAATTGCAACTTTTAAAACATTTTTTTTTCATTGTGTCTTCTACTAAGAAAGATGACATGAGACAGGAAGAGGGTAGTGTTCCAGTTTGTTGTTGTTTAAAACCAACACCAGAGGAAGTCCTGGTTCCCCTGCAACCGAGTTCTTGCCAACTTCACATGGAGACATGATTCTGGCTTTAGCATAAGCACACAGGGTTGACTCCTTTCAGGAAGCTCTGAAGTATTCAAAAACAATCCAGTATGAATAAGTAACAACTATTTCCAGAATTTCTCTAGCGCTCAGGCAAGTCTAAACATTTTGGAAACCACAGTAAACATTCATAATCTGTAAGTGGAGAGGTGGTTCTACAGTGAAAAAAACATGACTTGACCTGAGTAAGTAGAATGGTAATTAACTGCAGCCAGGTTTTGTCAGGGAATTTAATCAATATCAAGTAGTCCTGAATTTCTTCCAGTACTAGAACTGAAAGAGCCTAGGATTTCAGAAAGAAATCACAGAAAGACTGAGAAGTATCACATTGCCAGGAAGATGCAGCAAGCTTGAACACAATAAACCAATGAGTGCATACTACCAGGATCTCTACAGATTTTTATTTTCTAGATTTATACCTGTCACACACAAGAATGAGAGAACATTTCTACAGATGAGAAGACTGTGATGAAACAGCAATAAGAAGAATCTTGGGTGTAATTACAACTCTTTTCAGGTTGGAAAGATCGAAAGGAGAAAAACTAAGGGAAGTGATTCAGTTCTTACACCATGAGTGTTTTTATGAAAATAAACTGCCAATACTAATACAAGTTACTCACAGTACAGAAAAATGCATGAGGTCCAGTTTATGTTCCTTTCTCAGAGGCATCTTTCTACACATTTTCCTCTTACACAATTTTGTATGTTAAAGGGCAATGGAAACTCCTGAGGTAAGCTGATCAAAGACCAGCAGGTTTCAGAAGTACTTCTGTGCTCTATCAATGCAACAGTAGCTCAAAGCCTGTGAGTTTGAGAGCTCTTAGCGGCGTCTGCTGCTCAGCGTAAACACCAGTACCTATGTCACAACAAACGCGGGGGGGAAGTCAGGCGTAGTGGATCCTGATAGAGATCAAGGGTCCCTGTTTAAATATATACATTCTATTTGAAACAGCAAAACCACAAGCAATACTAGGAAACCTTGTTTCTCTTACTGCTGCTTAAAAAGAAAATGCAGTTAATACAATGTTTTATTTCACTACCAAACAAAGACTAAATTAATATTTGCTTTCAAGATAAACACTATTGTTGACCTTTAAATTTACTGTTTCTCTTTTACTACCTCAGAGCATATATGCACTTAATGTCAATCAGAAGAAAAAATAAAATCACTTAGTACATGTACATGATCATACAACTATTGCTGCAACAACTGTTGTAATGGAAACCAGACCAGCCATGCTCGCCCAGTATTCCTCAATTATCTAACAGACTGGTGTGAAACTCTCTCTCAATCTTCTAACAGAAGGTCAAGCAAATATTTGGTGAAAGGCTAAGAGCTATTTGTGTGCCCCAAAGGCAGAAAACATAAAAGGCTAAGGTAATATTCCACAACTGAAAACTGTCCATGGAGAATACACTGAACTGGCAAAATATTTCCTCTAAACCTACCATTGTTACCATACTTACTACCATTAATTCTACCCAGAATTTAATGCACTGCAAATACCTGCACTGTAAATATGTGAGGCTCATTCACTCCAGCATTTCCTCTCTCACAAGCCAGTACTGTACTGATCTTGGTGGGCTCTGATCAAAGGCCTAGGGCACATGAGGTTTCCAGTCAATCCAACTTATGGTACGGTATCAGGAGTGCTCGCAGTCACTAATAACTAACAGCAAACTCAGCTGTTTCAACACCTTTGGGGTCAAGGAAGTGAGAGGCATCCTTCTGTATCACTGTCATTTCAGTTCCTGACCATGGTAAGGACTGTGGCTTGGACAGATGGTATTTCAGAAAAGGATGGAAAAGGAGAAAATCTGCACCTGAAAAATACTGATACTACCTCAAAACTCCTCCAACATCTACAGAATATACTTGGACTGAAGAGCACAAAAATTAAAAAAGGGAAATGCATATTCTGTATGATAAAGTTTTTCCTTCAGCCTGATCCCCTCAACATATACCCCAGTCTCCTCAAGCATTATGGCAAATGTTGCTCCAGTGTTTCAACAGCAAAGATTCAATTGTGCTGTTTTCACCCAGCTTTTTAAAACAAACCCATGAAAAGGCAGGCAGCATAATCAAGGACAGATTTTGATTTTGGAGGCTGTGTGGCCATGGAAGCTCTCCAGCAGCAGCTATGGAAACAGCCAGGTAAGACCTGATAATCTCTTTCTTCCCATCTGGAATACGGAATGGATAGTTCTGTGTTGAGCCACACAACCACTTTGCAATGGAAAGGTTGTGACTTACACGGCTCCGATGAGCCAACTAGTGAGATTTAAGTTATGATCATCTTTTAATTTTCTGCTTCTTTCTCGGTAGTAAACTGCTTTACAAAAATACAAAAGTAACAGCCTCTCCTAAAATGAATTATACAGTCTAGAAAATCAAATCAGTTTGAGACCTACGAGTACCAAGCCCTGTTTGCCACATCTTCCATGTTTTGCTTGCTGCATATGCTGGCCTTGTGAGAAATTTCATACCCCAAGTCAAATAATCCCCATATACATACAATTTATACTAAAACCAGTTTCATACATTACAAAACAGGGTTTGTCACTTGCTTCCCCACAGGAAAATCATGCCTCCTTTGAGTACAACCTTGTTAAGTCCAAGCTTTTTGAAAACATTCTCCTAGGCAATCTCAGATAAATTCCAAAGGCTGTTATTGCATCTATTGTTTTGGAGTCTGTTACAAGAGATCTTTGCATTTGCCTACACCGTATCAGTTTGAAAGCAGAGACTGGAAATCTATTCCCTTCTTTTATCTTTGTTTTATTTTTAAGCATCACAAATGAAGCAGATTAAAGAAAGGGGAAAAAAAAAAAGAGTAGTGAACATTCAGACTATTCTGCATACATCTGTATCATGGACTGTGCAGTCTCTAGCAAAGAAGCATTTAAACCTCGTTTTTATAACCAGATTATGTTTAAAAGTTTCATTTTTAAGGGTGATTCTAACTTGAAAATGTGATTGAAGATACCAATCATGGGCCAAAAAAAAGATAGTTCAGCCAGAAAAGGGAGAAGTAAACAATGCAAAAGCACAAGTGAGACTTCAAACTTCATTTTTAATTTGTGGACTACAGGCATCTGAAAACTGGCATACTGTTCTGTGCTGTTCTACGTTGAGCTGTTCTGCTCTTGAAAGGGGCTAGTAACGCTAGTAATACCCACACAAGTTTCTTCTTTCAGGTAACAACTTAAACTATGCCACCATTTCATCTCACTCAGCAGTGAATGGCTCATCTGGATTTTGCCTCCTAATTGAAACACTGCTGACTTAAACCAGGGATTTACTGGAAAATGGGTTTTCTTAACAGAAGCTGTTTTCATTACAGGAAAGTTAAGAACTGTGTTTCCCCTGCATTTTCAGGGCACAATAAAAGTAAATAACTGATGTACAGTCTTTTTAGTCTTCAAAGTCAGAGGTAGTGTTCCTGTTTCTGTTACATTAATGAATACGTGATGGGGATACTGCAGATAGAAAGTACAAATGTAACTTGTGTAACTAATAATCTGCTTCTGGTTGCCAGGTGCTTTCCTGGGTCTACTGAACATTCATTTTTATCTATTTTCAACTTATTATCAGTATTAGGAACATATGCATGGACAGCAGGTTGTTTGAAGAACTAGGATGCTCATCTCCCCTCTTATTATCCTGTGCTTATGATAATCATTTCAACAACATCCTTTCACAACATAAGGAAATTAGGACATCAGGTGCTTTATATTTTGTAAGTAAAGATGAAGGAGTGCAGGAAAAAATCTCCCTGGGTAAAAGTTTTTTTTAAACTTACCCAGAGTCAATGTATTTATGCTTATACCTGTTGGATATGACTACTTCACCGACTCCTGGAGTGCAAGCATTCAAGTTCAGGTTCTGATCAAGCCATGATATTGGGGCTGGACAAATGTTAACGATGCTTTACTCAACAAGACAAAAAAATCATTAATATTACCCTAACTGCATGGATTAAATATTAACTTATTTCCTGGCCTCAAATCTGGTACATTCCCCAACATCTGTACACTGTGACCTAGGAGGAATTGTATGTGCTCTTGTGATGATGCACTAGAAATACTTAAAAAGTAAAATGGCATTTCCCAATATAAAATAACACAGTATCATGATCTTTTACTACATAAGAACATAAGTTAGGAGGAAGTAAACACTGAATCATTCTTTTTTAAATAGGATTCAGCTGTTAAGATTCATCTGACCAAAGCTTAGTAACATGAACGCAGGAGAGAAGGTCATTAAAAGCTACTTCCTTTATTTATACATTTCCTGAAATCTAGCAGCACTGTTCTGTAATAACCTTTTTGTGAAAGGAGCAACTCGAGCAGTGAAATGTTAAAGTTCACAAACACGAGTTCGGTCTGGCGGCCAAACACGCAATGTAATGACAGAGATCATCATAATCCCTCATAATGCTCTGTTGAGAAAGTCCAGTCATATTAACCTCCTGTCATCTGCTGAAATCCAGACACAATAATGGACTACAGCCGCTTCTCCCTTTTACCGTAGTTGCCCTGACAGATCATGTACTTCTTTTTAAATGTCTTGCCAACAGCAACTGTTGAGTAATTTAACAGACTGAAGTTCTGAATATAATTCTGGATTACTTCAGCAAACCTGGCTGTCTCTTCAGCTGTCGTTTTGACAAGAAATTCTGCTGCCAATGATGTATATACTGTCATTGCTTTTCAAAAGCCCCATTGTCTCTCATCAGTGACATTAGGTTGCTTTCTTTTCAGACATTGGTCATAATTTAGGTAGTGAAATTAATTTTTGTTTTAAAAATAAAAAGGGAAGGGGGAAAAAGAGAAGTAAATGCTCCCCCTCATGTACTGCATTAGCAGTCTTCTGTCTACCAAAGTGTACCGCAGGATGGGAAGGGAAATTTTTCTGAAGTCCTTACTGTTTTTTCAAAATTCCGTGGGGACAGTCAATGAAAGGAGCAGCAGAGTTGAGAAATACACTTTCCCTTTTCCCTTAGGAGCTCACACCCACATGAAGATTCCTCCCCCCCCTTTTTTTTTTTGTGACTAAGCAAAAAGAATTAGAGTTTCTTATTTGCAATTTGAAGAAATTGTCTCCTTGCAGATTGTCTGATACGTAGGTGACTGGGTATGCACTAAAAAAAAAAAGTTTAAGAAAACTGTTCCCACCCACGGTCATTTGAGATGGTCATCCCTGAGATGTCAAGCATGAGTCATCTCTGGTTTTCATCTTCATTGTGTAAACTAGTTAAGCAGAAGAGGAAAAGGGCTTGAGAGTCGATAAAAAATAGTAGTACTGGGGGCAAGCATATTTTAATCCTCTGCATGACCATGGTATCTGCCAGTGAAAAAAAGTGATGATGTCTTTTGTATGTTTAAGGAACTGGATTTTATCACGGTTTTAATGATAAAGTTTAGCACAGTCTTATTGCTTTGTTCGTGGTGAACCTATCCTATCACTGTCTAGCCAAATATACCCAGATTCATCTCTAGATAGCTATCATTTCTAGAGCAGTATCTTGTCATTTTCAGATCCACACCTGGAAATCCCAGGCAAAGATTTACCTGAGATGACTTCATACTTCAAGTTTTTGCTCACTTTAAACTTTGTGAGAGTGAACCTGCTTTCTGCTGCTTTCACACACTTTATGATAGACTGAGGTATCTTTAGGGTACATTTCTTTTAGTAGCATTATTTGGCAACTCACTTTTACTTTCTATAAGGAATATCTGCAGATACGGTCTGGGAATGAGTTGTACATGGATAATAAAGCTTCATGCAGCGTGCACCAATTTAGTCAGAGAAGTTGGGGATTTTACCCAGTAAGAGAGAGAATACTGGGGGGTGATGTCATTTTTTACCAGGGAAAGCAATCTTACTGACTTACTATATCACAGTTCTTTTCATTTTTATCTGCACTTCAAAGAGGAAGTGAGATGACCACACCAATTTGAGTCCATTTTCTCCTACAAGGCAAAGAGTACATTCACGTTTTTATAGTCAACAGCTCTAAACACTCTTTTGTTCAATAATCTGAGCAGTGTAACCCCACAAAAACAATGCAGATGTAGTAGTCAGTTTTAAACAGTGACGGTTGAACTTCACCACCCCCTAACACACATGCACGCACATTTACCGTACTTCTTACGTACAGACACCGACATGCTTGTTTAAGGTGTGCAGTTTCCAAGGCAGGCAGCTTTTGACATTCTTAGTCCCAAACAAGCAAGTAGCTTTTGCAGAACAGCAGTGAACATATTTACAGGACTCAGTCACGACATCACGTGCTCAAAGCCGGAGCTGGAAGCAGAGCAAGCCGGCTCTGGCCAAGGAGGTGTGTAACCTTATTATCACATGATTGTGCCTGTGCTAGTGTGTCCTACCCCTCAGCAAAACAAAGGGGCACAGGACAACGGTGCAATAGCACAGCCACAGAGCTTCCAGGAATTTATTCAAGCCCTGACAGCTTTGAAGCCATAAAAAAAGTACAAAGGCATAACGTAAGTTGCAGCAAACCACACAGCTTAAATTCCAGTGGCTTGATATTTAGGCAACTAGATCATCTTTCTTATGAATAAAGCAGGACTCACAGTAACAACTGCTGAAGAAACTGTACAGCACTAGACTAAACAGACAGTTAAAGTGGTCATAGATTTGGAAGGAAGCATGAAGAGGAAACTCATGCTGTTGACCATTCTTTCAACTTATTTTTAGGAACTGTTTTGCTGTGAAAAAGGCACAGAAAAATCCTTAGTATGGCACTGTGTAGCACAATGGCAATTTAAGCTTTGCAATAAAAACAAAGATACGATTTAATTTGTTAACAAATGCAGAGATACTCAAAAAGCTAACCTTGTTGGAAAATGCTCCCATTTACAATTTAAAAATACACAGTCCTCGCTCCCCGTCCGTCAGTATTTGGAGTGGTCATTATAGCGATGGTAGGACAAAGTTCCCTGTTGGAAGGTCTCACTACGGGTTATGTAAAGTGCCCACTCCCTAGTTATTGTCAACCTCACTGCTCGCCAGCACACAAAACCCCAAGTCACTCTTTACCTCTAATGCAAATGCAATTCAAATGTTTCTAATCAGGTAGAAAAAAAAAAAGGGGGGGGGGGGGGGGGTAAAAAAAAAAAAATAAAAGGAAGGGGCGGGAGAAAAAAAAAGTAAGAGGCAGCTTCAAGACAGGGACAAGTATGATATGATGGAGATAGTGTGGAAATAGTGCCCTGGAATTACAGAGCTGCTAAAAAGGACTTCAGAAGACTAGTGGCAAGTGGTTTAGGGTGAAACATTTGAAACAAAAGCAAGGAGACTTTAGCAGGTTTATTCCAGGACAGAATGGATTTTAGTAAGGGTGAAATGCATCAGTGATCTTCTGGGGATAGCAAAAAGAGAGTGGGAAAATGTACCAAGGCATATGGCCTTCCTGTCAGATTGGGAAATGATCTTACAATATGTGGAAAAGGAAATTTGATCCCAGAGAACTTATGCTATAGATTATTATGGAAGGATAACAAGACAATCAAATTGATGTGGTAGAAAGTTGCCCTCCCCCAGTTCTCGATATTTTATATTAAAACCATAACGTCTGCAGAGTTGGATCACTTAAAAAATTTTAAGTACATGAAAAAAGAAAAAAAAGAGGGAAGAAAGAAGGCAATAATTGTCGGGCAGGAAAAGAAGCATACTGAGTTCACATGACTAATTTAGCTATGGTAAGATACGTTACTAATATGAATGTTAGCTAAGAATTGAAACTGCATGTGTTATTTTGGTAACAAACAACAACAACAACAAAAAATCCAACTCATTTAAAATAATACATTGCTAAAAATAGAGGTATCTAAATATCTGGTATCTGCCAGAACCTGTGACAGCTGTATTTTTTTCATGTTTCCAGTTCCACACCTTTGGGCTGAGATTGTAAAAATTTCATTCCTTAGGACAATTTTTGCAGTTATCTCCTAGGAGCTGCCAGCAGCTCCTTTCTGCTGCTGTGACGTAGCAAAAACTAAAATTATCTACAATAAACATGAATCATTTAGAATCTGGGACACCTTTGTGACCTGCCTAATTATTTGCTTAATGAATTGGTGCTGGTGATGATGATGAAGGTGATGATGATGCAGAGTAGCCCTGGTGTGTCTCTCTCACACTGAGGTCCGATATTGCTTTCCAACACAGTATAGTTAAATAGGAAAATTCCATTGATGTCAACTTAAAATTACAGCTACACTGCAGCACTAGGCTCTCTCTAGAGCTTTCTGAATCCGCTAAAACTTCTTCTAGATGTGCTACGGGGCACAGTGCAAAGTGTTGTAACAAAACACTAAATCAAATGCTTAACTTTAAGCATATGTGTAATACCATCCCCATTCAGCAAAGCAGTAACCGTGTGATTAATGTTAACTAAATGGGACAAAGTATAACCTTGTGCTTCAAATTTAAGCTTAAATGCTTTCTTGAGAGTAGAACATATAACTCATTTCCTTAAAAGAACTAGATTCCAAAATCTTGGCTGAACGGTGTTGCTATATTTTGAACAATGTCACACACGGACATCTGACAACATCACTTGAGTACGAAGTGTTATTTCTCAGCAGAATAAGTATAATAATAATTTCATGTAGTTCTATGACAACAGGACTTATGGATAGATACTCTTTGAACTCACGGGCAGACATTCCTCGTCTAACATTGCAGGAGTCTCCACATCTGTTACATTTGGACACACAGAATGACGCTTTAGAAAAACTATTTCTCTCATAATAATGAAAAAATGTGCCAAAATTCACTGATTAAAGAGAGATGGTGTAACAATGAGACTCTTTCACGGGGCTTAAAATCACTCGTGACTAGTAACCACTAGTAACCGTATTGTTTATGTAATAAAACCTATCAGTATTTCAGTATAATTAATTACCATTCTCAAGGTTTGTAAAGCAAAGGACTGTGTTGCAGGATCCAAACTCAAGGATTTTTCTAACCAGGTCTAAGTTATTCAATTGAACGATCATTTAGAAAATCTATAGTATGGCTGCTTTTTGTTTATTCCTTATGCTAAAGCTTATTCAGTACAAATGTTACGTTCTTTTGGAGCT
Organism: Megaceryle torquata; assembly: GCA_024611175.1. Taxonomy (NCBI): domain Eukaryota; kingdom Metazoa; phylum Chordata; class Aves; order Coraciiformes; family Cerylidae; genus Megaceryle; species Megaceryle torquata. The sequence continues at coordinate 2,874 of JANIJG010022719.1, read as the reverse complement.
GATCCCACATTTTTCCTAGATTTACATTTACTGGGATAAGCATAAGTAAGGAGAAAGTGAAGCACATCTCTGCCACCACAATCTCAAGATATTTGAAACGTGCATCTACTTGTCTTAAAAGTACTCAGTGCAGTAGTTCCAAAGACAGGCCACTAAAAAATCTGGGTGCTTACGACTTAGAATGTTATTTGGTCCACTCAATTATCCTTTCATCTGAAATCCACAGCATTACTTCAGCACTTCCATTGTGTTTTGAGACTCCAGCCTCTTTTGTACTGAAGCTTAATTGCACTCTCAATGCCATGATTGCTCTCACATTTTATTATTATGCAAAATAAAAGAGATGAAGTGCAGCTACTATTTTAAAAGAAACAAATGAATAACAAGAGATTGTGAAGTTCTTCCCTATATATATATATATATTTTTATTTTTTTTTTTTCCACTACATGGTGATCAAGCATTCTTAGAATGTATTTTGTTATTGTAAATTCTATTTGAAGTCTTCCTTATTTATTTATTTTTCAGTTCATTACAGTCCAAAACCACCTCATTTTGAAATATGGATGCGCTATAAAATTGATACCAGAGTTGTTCTATGTACCTGAATGCGTGCAGGTGCATACACGTATGTTCCAACTACAGTAAATAACATCAATAATTCCAAGAATTCCCATTTAAAATCTGAACAGTTGGAATAATAAACCTTATTTTCTTAGTGCAAGAATCAGGAGTTCCTAAGAACTTTTTTTATTCTGTCCTTCCTTATTAAAATACAACCATGCTACAAAGAACTGCAGAATTCTGGAACATATGATTTAGAATAATACACCTGTACTGTCTGCAGCATTAAACTTTCATTGCCACCAGACAGAAAATTGTTTTTTTCAGAGATTACAAACATGGAGAAGTTACAGTTTTATTCTTATCCCAGAAAAGAAGATATGTGTATTTACTTTAAGACTAGAAAATCTTCAGTCTGTCATTCCTTAATGTATTGAGTGACCCTTTTGTAGCTATACTGAAAAAAAAATAGAGATTATTCTGTACACAGTGGAAACGGAACAATATTAGATGGAAACATTGGCTATTCAAAATTTCCCTTTATTTTAGGAGTGGGAAAGATTCATTGTCCAAATCCTACATAATAGTCCAAAGGATATGCTTCAGGGAACACAGTGGGTTGGGAGACATGGATGCAGTTCTCTGGTCACTGGTGTATAACTAAGTAGTCCAGAACTATAGTTTGCTTCAGCCCTGCCTTACAAACAAATGGTAGGCTGGGAGTTGCAGCACATCCGGTACCTTTTGGAATTTTCAAACAAACACTTTTCCCATGTTTTAAGGAACAATGGTAGATAAAGACCGTCAACTTAATGTCATGGTGGATTGGAGGTGTCTATTGTTCTGCTTTCAGAAAGGCCTGGCTGGTCCAGCTGTGGAGCTGCTTAATCTCTGTATGATAGAGCTTTGGTTTTCTCCGTGATATAAACGCGTTATCACGTACAGGCTTTGGCATCTGTCAGCTATAATTGGAGCATCTCAGAGGCACCATTATGTTTAATTTAGACATTTCTTAAAGATACAGAAGTGTGAAGGGACTAAGTTTTGTAGCCTTACGCTTTCTGTAATCTTCAAAAATTGTATTAGAAATACTTGTAAAGATTATGGTTTACATGCTAAGAACATTGTTGATGGGTTCTGCACAAGCATAAAGTAAACAGTGAAGAAATAATAATATATTAATTTATTTCATGTCCAAAATTTCAAAAAGCTTTGAAGTGTGATCAAGCAAACTAATGTTCCTGAGCTTAAAAAAAAAAAAATTATCCTTAGATCACTGGGTGATGTGAAAATTACCCATTGAGTGCAGGGGAAGCTGCTGCAAAAACAGAAAGGAAAATAAATATGTGGTGAAAATCAGCTGTATTTCATAGATGTTCCTGTAAGAGATGATTTATGTGCCTAACAAATTCATGCCAGGTTACTTTTCAATTATGTTGTGAAAAGTCACTGTGCAATTTTACTTTTACTTTGGCCCACAGGCTCAAACAGTGAATCAGTTAAAATGAAAACTACTTTGAAAAGAAAGTATTCCTGTGAAATCCCAATAACTGAAATGGCCAAGGTTTGCACGACTCTAATTGCAATCATTGCACGGCAGGTTGCTGATTATTTTTGCCTGATTTGTATGAAACAGAGAAATTCTGAATATATTGAGAACCATGATTGATATAATAAATTGATTGATACAATAAAAGACTGCATCTGCTTCCATGAAGGAAACCGTATCCAGCTAGCTGCCAAAATTACGTATTGAGAAAATATGCAAAATAAGATTAGGAAAGGAAAGTTCTTGTAAACTAACAAATAATTCTGTCATCTTATTTGGAACATTAACATTGAAATGGACCTTTTATTTTCTTGACAGTCTCCATAGGCGTCCATGGATGAGGGCAAACAATCATACAAGTGTTTGACTCAGTGCTTGGAAAAGTTCTAAGAAAAAGGTGACAGCTTGAGAGACTAAATTCTTTCTTACACCTTTTCCAAATACAGATGATTTTTTCCTGATCCTTGAGGTCCAACTGTCTTTTTCTTGGTTTCAAAATACCCAACTTTCATCCCCTCTTTTGGATTTTGAAATTCCTCCTCCTTCATTTAATGGTCACAAGCTGAAACACAGGAAGTTTCACCTCAACATGAGCAAAAACTTCTTCACTGTGAGAGTGACAAAGCCTAGAACAGGCTGCCCAGAGAGGGTGTGGAGTCTCCTTCTCTGGAGACTTTCCAGACCTGCCTGGATCTGTTCCTGTGTGGCCTGCCCTGGGTGATCCTGCTCTGGCAGGGGGGTTGGACTCGATGATCTCCAGAGG
>JANIJG010022718.1:0-33326 GCA_024611175.1 Megaceryle torquata | reverse complement strand
CAGAAGGATGATTAAGGAACTGGAGCCCACCACATATGGGGAAAGACAGAGAGCTGGGGCTGTTCAGCCTGGAGAAGAATCAGGTGGGATCTCATCAGTGTAGATAAACACCTGAAGTGAGGATATAAAGATGGCGTTGGGCTCTGTTCGGTGATGCCCAGTGATAGACAAGTGGGCACAAACCTCAACCATTCTTTGATTCTGTAACTCTGGCCATGTGTTCAGTGAGGTGGTTTCTCATCCACCAGCACCTAGACTGAGGTAAACAACTGGTTTTTGCATTAGCTAGGTATGGTTTTCAGTCAACTTGGTAATTTCAAAGAGTGCTACAGAATGAAATCTGAGGGGAATAGCATAGTGAGCATTGTGGGGCTGGTACCGTTGCTGTGAGATAAGGCAGCCTTCTAGCTAGTGTGGCTACAAAGAGTGGGGATTGGGTGGTAAGTTGTGAAGCATTTGTAGCAGCAGAAATGTAATGGGTTAATGTTTCTGACTCTCTTACTATAGGCATTAGCAATAGAAGCAGTAGTGGGCTTAACCTCAGACACAGGTACGAGTGCTTTGACCAGATACTCTGGGGATTTAGAAACAATGTACAACCTAATGTGCCAAGGAGGATGGGTTTATTTAATTCTTTTAAAAAGCTTTCTGACAGGTTGAATCCTTCATAATTGTAGCAGCAGATACCTGCAGTTAGACTTTGAGGAACTGTCTTTTGCAGGTGTCTCAAGATATTAACTATAGTTTTAAAAAAAAAAAAAAAAGGGAAGAGTGAATGAGGCATAATGCTATCAAATGAGATACAAGAGTCTGAAAACCCCTGCTAAATAAACTGATATGTTCTTCGGGAAATTGATGATATATCAAAAGCTGTTCCTTCAGATAGCAATCAGTGGCTTAGCTTCCCAAAATGAATGTGAAATTCAAACACTGAGAGAGGCTGTGTCTGCTTATAATGGTGCTGGTTTTGTATACAGAGTTCTGGACTTATCTTGAAAGAGATTCTGATATGCAACAAAACCAATGAAAACTGCTTCAGCCAGCAGTACTTTCTTTTGACCTTAAGCATTTCTCGGTTTATGTGTAGGAGGTTAATTCAAAGACAATTTGATGTTTTCTGTTTGTTGGTTTTCATTTGTTTGAGTTGTTTTAAATGATGAAACATACAGGATGAAATTAGAGGATAAGATATATATTTAAACTGCAGCATATTCTCCCATGTGGGAATAAAGCTATGGATGTATGTCTTTCTATTAAATCCTTGTGTGCAGGGTATAGAAAAATCTATCTGTGGTGGTCGCAGCATTTTTTTTTTTTCTTTTAGAATAGCTGAATTTTTATTTTTTCAATTAATCTGTTTTGTGGCTAATCTGGAATTCTGTGTAAATGAAGCCGTGAGCAACTGGTATCTTGCTTTTAAGTCTGTTAGTTGAAGGGAACAGCAGGACACGCATCACCTGTTTATGGTTTGTTTATAATCGATGGTATCTTTTGAAAATGAACATTCATAGGTCACTTCTGTTAAGTGACAAGTTACTGCTGCAAAGGGTGCTCTTCATTCATGGGAATGCTTGCAGAGGGAGGCCTGTTCCTGTCCCATTCAGTGGGACACTAGATCCCCTGAGGTCAGCTGTGAGCACAGAGCTGCTGAACCTGTTGCTGAACATGGGAGATCCACCAGGAAACATGAAAGCTTTGGGATGAAGCTCAGTTTTTGAGATCTGGGTAGATGTCGTTTGGTCAGTCAGTGTATTTGTGTTTTTCAGCCCTCTTGGGATGCTCTTTATATTTAGTGTGGTGAGTAGCATAAATGGACATTGCTTGCCTGCGTTTGAGCCGCTGCTTAGCTGACCAAATACGTGAGCTGGTTTTTGCACTGAACCGTTTTTTCCCCAAACTGGCAGAAATCCCACTAGTTCCACTTTCATATCTGTCTAATAAAATGAGTGATCTTCAGTGTTTGCACATGATGTCTTGGAGTCATTAATTATTTATCTTCATGGCTGCATGTGTGTGAGGAGGGATTTGGTTATCCCTGTTCTACAGGAGACAGACAAGGCATGAATTGACTTGTAGACTGTGCCTGTGCTATCAGAGAGTGCTCTGTAGCATGACTCCGTCTTAAAGCTTGTCAAAAGCTGCAAGGAAGGGTGTTTCTCATTCTGCTATGCTTTATTTTTAGAGCATTCTAGAGCTGCAGTCACAGGAGTGGAAGGAATATTGCCTTTGCTCACTATTTGTTTAATCGCTAAAAGTCCTTATTAAAAACTGTCAGTGTTTCAAAGTCTCCTAATGGTTTAAGAGACTTTCCTTCTAGTGAAGGAAGCCCAAACCAGCTCAATTGTTTCTTTTGAGGGCAAGGTGCAGTGTGTTTTTTGTGCAGCCAGCCTGGGCAATGCCTTCCCCTCCACAACTTCTTTGTCCCCCTTTTTCCCTTCCCCCACCTCCCCAATTATTTTTCCAGAGACCTTGGCTTGCTGCTTCTGGGGCAGCAGCAGCAGCTGCTAGTGCTGTCCTGTAATTCTCCCGTCTCGGTCACAGGGGACTGGAAGGGAAGAGACGGTCTGTCTCAGCAGCAGTCCACCAGCTGCTGCTGCAATCTATAATGTGTAAATTTGCAAAATATAGCTTTTAATTTTGCTTTGCAGTCAGAATGAAAAACTAGAGTGCACCACCACTGCCATCATTGATTGATTAATGGAAATTTATTCTCCTTGCTCCCCAGTTCAGGCCTGGACAAAAAGTACTTGGAAGTGGCTAAAAATAAAAGGTAAGAATCGTGACAAACTTTCACGCTGTAGGAGTAGTTACCCATTCAATATTGCGTATGGGTGTGCTTGAGAAGAAGCTCTAGATAAAAGCTATTGAACAGCACAAAAATATCAAACCAAATTAGAGTATGAAATTATGCTTAGGGTCATAATACTTTCTGAAATCCCGGGATAAGAAGGGCTTCTTTGCTGGTGCATCAGGGAGTGCCACAGATTCTGGCATAGGTAGTTTTTCTGAGAATGTATATTGTAACATATTTCTGGTTTTGAGGCTTTTCTTGAGGGACAGAATAGAGGATGAAGGTGGATAGGCAGCATAGACACTGTTCTTTCTCTGGCTATGAAGTTAGAGTAGCAACAGTACTGCTTGTTTTGTGTCCACTCATAGACCTCGAGAAAGGAAAAATCCCCAGGCTGACCTTAGAAATGGATGTAACCTCTTCTGTGTATAGTTATGAATGATTAATCTTTTTTTGTTGGACCATTCAAAAAGAACCAGCCAAAACAAGGCCAGAATTTCTGAAAGAACTTGTTTGCACTGAATAGTTTGACTCAGTGGGTAGCTGAGAACACTTGAACTATAAAACACTATTCATCCATAAAAATAATTCACGTGGTGGTTGCACACATTGTTGGCCAAAGAAAGACTGCTGTGTGCATAGCCGAGAGAACTAATTTTATCACAAGTCACTTTGCAGCTGATGTCCCCAGAGACCTCAGTGCCATGTCTGCTTTTGCTTTTTGTTTTTGTTTTTAAATGCTCTGAAGTCCTTTATCGTGGAAGTTGCATGGGATCCACACTGCATGAAGGCTGGCACAGAAACTTTTGTATGCCAGGTCGTTGTGGCGACCATGAGATGGTCTGCACCCAGGCTTCCTTGCTGGTGGAACAGCTCATGGCAGCTGGCTGTCTGCTTTCCTTAGTTGGTTTCGCTGGGGGCAAGGGACTTGGAGGAGCCGGCTGCTGTGTTGGCGTGTCTGCTAGGGGTTGTACATGAGGGATGTAAGTGATGGTGTCAGTTGTGGACTGCTGCCCTCCAGCACGTGCAAAGGAGTCAATCCAAACGCAGAGCAAGCACAGATCTCATTTTGACAATGTGTCCCCATTTTAACTTTTCTGCTGAACACCTGTGAGTGTAGTAGCATGCAAGTTGTACTTTTTTACTTCCAATTAGATTACGCTGGGTCCAAACTGAAGCTTCAGATGCAAATTGGTCTGGATTTGAGAGAGATCTAGACCTTTAGCTCTGTGGAAGAAGCTGACTCTACTGATAAAGGCACGGTGTAATACAGTGCTATCCCCAGAATCGCCACGTTACATTCCCAATGAGATCCAACCTTTCCTCATTTATTCCCCTGGAGGAATTTACATTGTTTACAGGGGATGCCACTTAGGGGGCAAAACTAGCCTGGGAATAATTGGAGTGGTGGTTTTGAGGAAATACTCTGAAATTTTCCATCAGCTGCGGTCTCGCTGCGTAACTCCCATGTAGCTGTTCCCATTGAAGTTATCTGGTGGCCTTTAACATTGTATCCTGTCTGTGACTATGCAGTAAACCCTTTGTCTAATCTGTAGATCCACTCTGGTGCTTAGAATAAAATGTTTTGAGAAAAGAATAATTGGAAATTGATATTAAAAGAAGGTGTTTCAGAAGAGGGACCTAAAAGCACACGGCAGTCTCTGGAAGAATTTGGTATCTAGATGGTGGGAAACAATTTCTTAATTCCTCAGCCACAAAACTCTTTGGTAGTCAGATCTCTTAAAAACTCATATTCCCCCCAACCTTTTCAAGGGAGGGAGAAAGAAAGAAGCAGAAAAAAAATGTAAGTTCTAAGCTTGCCTAACATGTCACTTGGGATAACATCACTTCTGTTTGTCCTTAGTGAGTATAATGCCAGATCAGGAGCCAGAGGATAATCTTTAGCTCTTAATTGTTTTCCTGTAATATCTGAGGCTACACAATATAAAATCAAGAGTGGAGAAGGCTATCGTGAGTCTCTCCTTTTGCCTGCTGATACAAGCATGATTTCATTATACAAACGTTTGCTCCATTAATTGTGATTATTCCCAATCCTCCATTTTGCTTAATGGCAAAGCATTTCACTGGAGGACAAAAATTAGATTAAAGTAAAGACTTTCAGACAGTAAAGGCTACTAATTGAAACCTGCAAGGGATACCCCCATCATGGAAATTCAAAATTACAAAAGTTATTACTGAGATAACTGGAGAAGTGGCTCCTGAAAATCCTCAGATGTACACTTTGGATTAAGTTTTTGTATGGTTTAATTTGGGATTTTTTTCCCTCCCTCTGTAAACATGAAAGCATAGCTTTAGTAAACGTGCACGCATAGTGGTAGGTGTGTGTGTTTGTACAACGTGCATTTATTTGTTTTCTGATGGAAAGCAGAGGTTTGGTTGTGCATGTGTGCCCGTGTGGTCCTCTAAAAAGGAGAGAAATCTCTAGGGGGGAGACAGAACGTTTTGGTTCTCTCTCGCTCTGCTCTTTGCCTGTGATTGTTTTAGTGCTTGTCTTCTCCTGCAGGAACCTTGCACTGAGGTCTTGGAATAAAATATTTTTACCTGTGCAAAACTTGCAGGGATGTGTGTGTGTTTCTGGTTTCGGTTGGGTTTTGGTTTTGGGTTTTTTTTTATCTCTGCAGGCTGGAGTATACAGCAGTGTAGAGGTCTTACAGTTTTTCTTCTCCTGAGGCTGGTAATACTTTAACCAAAGGAAAACTGAGCCATGTGAAGGTTTCCCTACCCCCTCTCCTTCCTGTAGCTCCTGCAGGAAGTGGAGAGCAGCGAGCTGCTCCTGGAGCTCGTTTCCCATATGATAAACCCCCGGCTCACAGGCGCACAGATGGATGTTGAGTACGTAAAACTATGAACATTGAGGCTTATCTGAGAAAGTCAGCAATGCTGTGCCTTCCATTGAGTGGCTGTGCGGTGATAGGACAGCACTTCAGAAATGGATTTTGAGGTTGCATAGCATTTGCTGAGACTATTGAAGGGAAGAAAATAATATTCTAACAGAAAAGACCCCTGAAATTTCTGTCAACAATTCCTGCTGCTCTGGGGAGTTAAACCTGTGTAGTTCTGGATCTCTGGGTTATGTTTCTTTTTCTTGATTTCACATATGTTTGGATGCGTAGTATGTCGTGTAGATTATGTGTGTCCTTAAGGAACCCCAGTAAAATACAAATTCAGGGGGTTAGTATGACTTGCTCTGGAAACTGTCTATTGTCTATTCTGCATCTCCCTCCATTCCCCCACTCTCAAGTCCATTAGGCCTAAATCAGATTAGCTCAGTGGCTCTTATCAGACTTCTTTTTCCTGTTACCCCCAGATAAATTGATGTGACTTAGAGTGAACTCCGGGCATAACCTTATTCCTGCTGGGGACAGGAGCTGCATTTGCTGCAGCTCTGTGTTGGTGAATAGTACCCCACTGTGCTCTACAGGGGAAAGTGTGTGGGTGGCAATTTACTTGGTAAACAAAGGCAGGCAGGGAGGGAAGATAGTTACACGTATGTTTCTTAATGCTTTAGATCTCCTTAAAACATGTCTGTTGAAAATTAGGAGCAATACAAACAGCACAAAAGGAAGATTGGTGTAGTTTTTCTATTGTTAAGAATCAGTCTTTAAGGAAAGGGTTTTTTTTACGTGTGGTGGTTGTGGAATTGAATTTATTGTGTAAAATGAAATTTATTAATATAATTTGTTCCGATTTTGTGGTAATTGCAGGTACAGTCTTTATTTGCTACTATTCCCTTTAAAGATAAATGGAAACCTTTTATTTCATCAGCAAAATAGGCTCACAGTCATCTGTAGGATCATCCTCCCCTCCTGCTGCCCTAAATAGGTTCTTTGCTAGTTTGTCATCAAAGGTGTAGGAAGGCAATGTGAATTAGATGGCAAGGGACTAGAGAGAGTGTCAGGAAGTATTGACATCCTTATTTGTGCCGTGTATCTACTCTGTGACCTTGGACAAGTCTCTTCACCTATGCCATATCCTGTTATTAGATTATAAATCTCTGCTGGGAGAATGCTTGTTGTAGTTGGCTTTTGTATCTGGCAAAAGGTCTTAGATATTATTGTAAAACAAATAATAGAAATAAGGATAGCAGGGTTTTTTTCTTTCTGGAACACTAGCCTTTGATGGAGATGGGGATTTCTTTTTAACCTTGTTCTCCTGCTTTGGAGCCCAACTCAGCTGCAAAAAGGTTCCTTTACTCTGTTGCCTTACTAGTCTGATTCTTGCCAGCAAAAACAATCCTGACCTGAAATTTGCTGTTTATTCAGATAAATGTTATGAGTGGCTATGGAGTCCTTGAAAAGTTTTGCAGCTGCATTCTAAAATACAAAATATATGATGATTTGCAAAATTTCTCTTGGATGAACTAGAGATTTTGCTGTGTTGTTGGTGTATAAGCTGTGTATTTAAGTTGCAGTCACAATATGTGCTTCCTCAGGGGAAGACTTGTCATTCAGGAGTAGCTGATGACTGTGATAACTCTTACCCATGTACATGCTAACAAGCACGGCTCATGCTGCTTCGGGGGAGTAACTGGCTTCTTCCATGTGATGGAACACTCGTTCCAGTTCACCTCTTGTTTTGAACTGATACCCTTCATGCTTCTGTTGGCACTGGAAAGGAACTTCACATGGGAGACTCTCCCTTCCAGTTCACTGACTTGCATCCAGGCCGCTTGCTGACGCTGCCGTGCGAAGAAGCTGCTGGTCCGCGTGGACGGAGAGCTAGTGTAACGCGGTGTGTCACGAGGGTTTTGCCACTGTGGCTGGCCACAGACCGAGCTCTTTCCCTCCTCTTGAGTTTGGTTAGCAGCCTGGCTGATTTGTGGGAATTCAGCTCTGTCTTTTGCAGCATTTAATGTTAGAAATGTCACGGATTTGCATGCCACTGGGAGGAAAACCGTACTTGCTTCTGATTGCAGTTCTGCCAGCTGTTCCCGGGAAAAGCATAGAAAACACTGATTGGTTTTGGTGGTTGTTTGTGTTTTTGGTTTGGTTTTGTGTGGGGTTTGTTTGGTTTGGTTTGTGTGTTTTTTGGGGTTTTTTTAAGAAGTGTTTTTTGGCTTGTGTTGGTGTTTTCATTTGGGGGCTTGGTTTGGTTTGGTTTTTACGGCATTCAGGACATTGGAGTTATATTTTCCAAGGTTTTTGCTACTACCACATTTTAAAAACAGAGAGAAATAAGATTTCCATGTGATAGTCACTTAATTCTAGGATTTGACTCTTTAATTACAAAATAACACTTTAATTTAAAATAGCATAAGAAAGATTACTTTTTAAGTGTTCTATAATGTCAGAAAGGATAAATATGTCAGTCTAATCTATGCTCCTCCATAGAGCCAACAGTCTCCTTTCCAATAATATTTCTGTCAAGCTGCTTAATTTGTTGGAGCTTTTAAAAGATGTCATGTGATGCAGTAATTTAAGACATAAAAAATTAAGACATGAGAAAGAGAACATACGTGAGATGAATACAATGTAACATTTGTATGGTTCAAAGAAGTTTGAATAATATTCCTGTGCTGTCCCTGTTTGTTCCTCGGGCGTGACTTTGCTAATAGCAGTGAGGGTACTGGCTGAGGTCTTTGCTGATAATTACTTCCTAAATGCAGTTTAATCTGAAGGTGGTGCTAGCAAGATGCTAATTGGCTTAATAATAAATTTGGGATTCTTCACTTTCCCAGAACCACTAGACTAGAGCACTTTGGAGCAGCGGTTCTTGGACAGCGGAGACCACCCATCAGATGGCCTAAGCCAGCAAGCGGGGGGTCCTGTGGTGTCACGGTGGGGCTGGGGGCTTTGTGCTTAAGGCGCTAGCAAAGTGTTGCTTCAGTAGCTGGGGGACCTTCGGCAAGTCACTCAGCCCCACTATCTGAAAGCGGGGTCGGAGCGCTACCTTTGTTTCTTGTCTTTTTAGATGGTAAGCATAGGTGCATTTTGGGGGTATATTTATAAAGGAAAAGTGGGTCAATAAATTACAGCACTGCTGTAATACGGGCAGATTTAATGATGTGTTTGCTGTCACACAATAAAACGGTTGCATGTTGCCCGTATTCGTGGGGATGCGCCATACTCCAGCTACACTGACTGTCAGCGCTGATCAGCTCTTTGGAAAGGCCCCAAATGTTGCTCAGCCAACTCACCGTATTCTTCCAGAAGCCAAAGCTTTCATGGAAGCAGTAAGTGGAATTTTCAAAAGCAGGCTGGTATGGGAGACCCGAAAGACAAAAGGAAATGGAGGCTTTAATGAGCACCTTTTACAAAGGTACCGAGCAGCTGGTCCCCAGCAAAGCGGCTGCTGTGCAAATACGCGGGGTTTGTGTTGTGTAAGCATGACTAATGGCTGTGATTCATGAGGAAGCACGGCTTGTCTTGGGGTGGCTGAGGTGGTTTCACCTCAAGCTGTCTGGTCCCTTTCTCAGAAGCTTGCTCTGCTGCAGCGGGGCTGGCAGAGCTGCTCACCAAGCAGCTGCTGACCTGCTATGAATGGCAGGCCGACGTAGGAAGGTAAACCCCAAAACAGTGCTGCTGACAGAATAGGCTTTGTAGTAGCGGTCTCTCTGTGGTACCTTATACGTTCAGCCTTGAGCTGAGACTGCTGCAGAAGGATGATGTTGCAGTGATGGTTTTCAGTGGGAATGTGCTCCAGCAAAGGCTGAAATCATTACAGTCTGCCGTGAAGTACTTGTGGATGGTTTAGGGAAAAAAAAGTAAATTGTGAGTCACTGGCAGCAGAAGCCTCTACATTTTATTTTGTTTTGGTTTGGTTTTGTTTTTTAAACACCTCTTTTTGTTGAAATTTATTCTCTTCGTGAAATAAAATTCTTGCATTGTTGCTGGTTTGTTACATGATCAGAAAAAGTTTAGGTTATCCCCTAATTTCTCGAATACAAGGGTGCATAGTTGAGGCCAAGCACAGGAACATCCATCTGCTGAAATTAGTGATGATGGGGTGAAATGTTTTGGCCTCAGTAGGTATTGTATCGAACATGATTTTAAACCAGTTTGTTGCCTCAGTTTTTCAGACCTTTGAGTTTATCCTGTAACTGCTCTCAAGAGCTGATTTTTATCAAAGTTTCATTATATAAATCCTTTTCAGTCTTGGGAAAATAATGCATCCTTGAGCCAAACCTGCTTCTCGCTGAAATCAATGAGCAGCAAGGCCCAGTTGCTTGCAGGGCAGTGGTATTGTTGCAAGGTTATCGGAAGGTTAAAGGTACAGATCGGCTATTGGCTCCAATAACTCCTTTGAAGGAAATGTGGAAAAAGATATCTTTCTTTGTAAATGAGGTAGCATAGCGGGTGACTCTGCTAGATTCTGACCTTTGCTGTAAGAGGTGCAAGTGCAATAAGATTTTGCAACTCCATGAAAAAGAGATTTAGATGCTCCCAGTTCGGGCTGCAATGGGAGGTGAACTTTTGCAGAGCATTCATAATGCTTGTCATTGGTTACCGTTGTGTATCCTGCTTCAAAAAGCAAACCTTTATCCAAAACTTTGATCCTTTTTAGGTGGTTGAGAAGGGTACAAGAGGCATTTTACAGCTTTTTCACATGTCTCTGAACTGCTGTGTTTGTTTGGAAAAGGAAAGAGAAATACCACAGAAAAGGCTATTCTTGAAACATTTGTGAGCATTTGGGAACCAGGAAGAATTGAAACTCTCCCAGATTTTCTAGACCAAATTGATGCTGGTAAGTATGTCAACTGGAAGCCAGCCCAAACCTCCTCGAGTTGGGAGGTTTGCATAGTGCTGGTGGCAATTAATGATGCCTGAAAAAAAGATGCACATTTTGAGTTTTGAAAAAAATTAACTTGCTGTAATATATAGAAGGTCTTTTAAAACATTTTGAAAGTTGGATAGTGGGTTTGGTTTTTTCTACTCTTTCTTCCTCCCCTCTGCATTGCTATTCCCAATAAATCTGGAACACTGAAGTTATGGAAGTGGTTTAAGAGAAGACTGGCTGACGTGCTTCGGTGTGAATGGCAGACATATTAAGCGCAAGGTTCCAAACAGCATCCTGCTCTCTTATTTGAAGAAGCATTTCTTTTAACATTTAACCCCATTAGCACCTCAGCATCGGAAAAGGTGATGGTAACATGTTTAAAATATTGTGTGCGCTTTGATTATTCTCATATAAGCTGTCATCCTCTCTTTATAACAGAACACACAGTGAGTTTAAGACCTTGAAAATTCATTATTTTGTAATTGAGAAATATATGAGAAGTAAGATTTTTCAGGCAGTCTACGTTTCTGCCTCAAATGAACTGGAAATCCAAAGCCTTTCAAATTTACTCTGAACAAAAAAGCTTTAGGAAAAAAAAACTGCTCTGAAACTGGTGTCCGTTAAATGAAGCAGAATTCTGTCATCCTTCTGCTTCTCAGTAGCTTTGTCTACAGCCCCGTTGTAGCAAAAGCATCAACGTGTACCTGCATTGTTGCTTGAGCTCTGAGGAGCTGCAGTGGTAGGACAGTCCTCACCAAGACCCTGACTTATCTTAGTCATCGGCTCAGGAGCAAGTCATGCATGCTTCTAATTATGGGACCTGTGAAGCTCCCAGTATCCTAAGGCAGGAAGACTTAGTATGAAAAAATGTTTCATATTCAACCAGTGTTTTCTGAAAGAACTGTAGTTCATCAGGAAAGCCTGCATAAATCATTAATCCTGGGTGCTGATCCAACAAGGAGCTGCATGCAAGCAGAAAGCAGGCTGTGCGGAATTTTCATGAAGGTTCATTCCCTCTGTTGAGCTTTTAAAAAGTATCTTCAGAAGTTTAGAGCTAAAGCCATTCAGTTTAGATTCCCAGAGGACTTCTTTTAACCATCCTGGAAACGTCAGCTTTGTGTGACCCGATGTTACTCTGTAAGGGCTCTCCATGCAGGGGTCCTGCAGATCCCAGCAGGTAAGAGGGAAACAGGCTCGCAAGGAAGTCACCCCTTACCATGCTCTTCCTCTCCTAAGGCTGTTTGGCGAGCTCGTTTGCTTTGGCAAAATTGGTAACAGGTGAGCCACTTTTCTGAAAAGTTTACTAATAACTTAAGGAAAGAAATGTTCCAACTCTTACATCACGCTTTACAGTCACTTTTCGTTTATTTCTTCCTTTTTAAGCTCAAGCCATCGTGAGGTCGTGCATTCTGCAAATGAGCTTGCTCTTCTATGGAGCTTACATTTGAAAACATAGCAACCCCCAGAAGGTTACAGCTCAAGGAGAGCAAGTGTATCTTCCCTTCTGTTCTGTTAGCATTTGTTCTGGTTTTAAGGCAGGGAATAAACTGCAGATTTGCAAAGTGCTGTTACATACTGCTTGGTGATAAAACGTCCCCAAGTTCTTGCCCCTTGTGCATTACCTACAGTTACAAAAAGGCAAAGATGCTTGTATCTTTATGCTAACAATGAAATCACTATGCTCATTTTTTTATGTAAAGGAATGAAACTTTGTACATTTAAGTAATAACGCCTAAGACATTAGGGATTAAAAGAGCTAGTAAAGATTTTCAGATTTTTGAGTTGCAAAAATATTTACTAGCATCACTGTGAAGACGAGAGTTTAGAAGAGCACACGAACATGTGTTTAACTTCACTCTTGATGTTATTTTGCGGAGTACTTAGTGTGAACCTAATCACATATGATAGTGCAGTCCTGACTCAGAGCTATGATGTCAATCAAATAACTCAAAACGGTCTAGTCGTGCCCAGGAGATTGAGCCAGCTCCAGGAACTCCAAGTGTTTTGGAGACTTGTTAAGTCAAAGGCTCTTGGCAACTCTCTCTCCTGTGACAAGCGTTAGTAGTAGGTCTTTCTGCAATTGATTGGCCTGTTGTGACCAGGATATGTAGGTTCAGGTTTGGCTTTCTTCTGTTTTCTGGGAAATGGCTGGATCTTTTTGTGACTTAGTGTTTGTCCTACCAATGAAGGTGAAATTATTTCTTTCCTGCCAGTAGACAAAATTGAAAATAAAGCTGAGGCCTGTAAAGACTTCAGCAGCAGATGGACTTGGATCTTTTACATATGTCTGAACGTTATTCAGATGTGGTCTTCCAGCATCGCTGCAATACAAGGAAGACTGTGTTATGCTTTTTTGCATTCCAAAAAAGCTTATAGCTCTGCTTGAAACATTCGGAAATAGAAGTGGTTCCCCTGATCCCAGCTATCACTGGTAGTGATGCTGCTTTGTCAAAGCAGAAGAGCTGCTTGTGTCAGTGTTGGTCCCACAGGCCAGTGCTGCGCACCTGTGCTCTTCTCACAGGAAGTATTTCCCAGCAGTCAGTAATACTTTCAATCAAAAGGTTTGTTGCAGTCTCTTTAAAAATGAAAACAAAACCCCAGGGATATCCAAGCTGAAAAAGCTACAATTTCTGGCACTGCTAGGTGTGCTTTTTAATCACATTGGGCAACATTCCAGGGATGCCACTTTACCATTGCAGCAAATGACCACTGACTTCAACAGGATTTAATGAAGATCCTGGTGAGAATGTAGTAGAACATCCAATAAGGGTACTAAAAGTTACTTTTTTTGTCACCTTCAGCTCTTGTAAGGTTAGATTATTTTTTTTTCCCCCCAAAGGATACTTTGGACAGTTGTGAATCTTAGCTCTTGAGGACTTTTTTCTTTCCCTCTGTCCCCATCATTTTTTCTGAGGCTTAAGCTATGTTTTTATTCTTTAGCTAGTCCAAACCCTCTCCTCTGCCCGACAACAGGTGCAGATTCTATCCATTAAGATCAGCTTCATCCATTTAGCCTTGGAGATGAAAAACTCCTGCCCTTCCTCCCTCCCTCCAACAGTGATTACCTTCTGTAAACCTGCTTCAAAACATCCTTGTGCTGAAGAATGTAGTATGGGATGGAGGAGGGAGGCGAGAAAATGCGCTAGGGAGGGTGTCGGGGGAAATGAGCCTGGTTCTGTGTCTGGTTATAGATACATTTCTCTAGGTACTCCACAAAGCTTTAGATCTTTACAAGCTTCCTCCCAAGTGCCTTTGTTCTTTGTATAGCTCACTCGCAAACCTGGCATGGGGAATTGTTTTATTCAAACTTTACTGAAAGACAGGAGGTACCTTAGAATTAGAAATATGATGGGCTGTCAGCTGCTTCCCCAGATTCCATCGGATCTCTCTAGTTCTTAATAAATGAACTGACAGCTTATTAACCAGATGGAACAACAGGAGCTTGGTTCTGTTGTAAAGTTTTAAATCATGTTGTTCTAACAGGTGCACAGTTTATCTCCACCTCTTTGGAACTGAGAAATGTGTAAGAAACAGTTGATTACCCCCCCTTTCTGGCAATATTGGTAAAGAATTTGAGCTGTGTGTAAAGTTCAGATTGGATAACCTGCAGAAAAGCTATTGAGACTGAGAAATGAAATTATTTTGTTGCCGGGAGTTAAGTGAAAACTTGGGAGTATTACAGAAGTTTAAGGCTTTTTTGTTTCGCTTTGGGATTCCTGGTAAACAAGCCCTATCTAACAGCAGAAAATCATCTTCTAATTCAGTTAGGCAAATCACCACTGAGAATGATTCCTCTTTTTATCTTTTCACTTGGAAGGTCATGTATGAGTCAAGAGAATTAGGGACTGCAGGGCTTTGTCAGGTCTGTGACCAACTCCGTTAGAGTAACTAAACAATGCTGTACAAGAAATGGTGCTTACAGCTGAAACATCTCCACATGATTTCCAGAGAATCAGGTTGGAACATACCGAGCTGGACTGGAAAGAGTTTGTCTGCAACATTTCACTGAAGGCACTAATCTGTGTGACAGTCTGTGTACACCAAAGGGGAAATGAATCTCCTAAATACTGATTTTTTTTATTTTTTTTTCCTCCTTTGTGAGGAACTGTGGAATGCTTTGAGTGAGATTTGAGCTCTGTGATGCCCGGTGGCCCCCAGACAAGTTTTCTGTTAGCGGGAGACAGGGAGGTGCAGCCTGGCTAAGGCTCCTGTGCTCAGGCTGCTCGGCACAATGCTGGGGGAACCCTGGCTGGCTGTCCCAGGCACTGGGCAGCGTGGGCATTCCCTCACTGCACACGGGTCACGGCCACATGTGTGCTATGAGAGCTTACTGGGCTGACCAGTAGTGCTGTTTTGCATTGCAGGAAGCTGCCGTGTGGTTAATAACCTGTTTGCTGAACTTCAGTAATAAACACATTCGTCTGTCACATTGTAAGCGTCTGTCATCTCTGGCCAGACTTCACTGTATCTTACACTAAAGTGTTCTTTGGGTGTTGCTGATATATATACCAAAATCTTCTCTGGCCGGTATGCACACCGTACGTTTTCTACTTGGCTGCTTTAAATAGAAGCATCAGTTTCCTTGGGTACTGCCTTTATCACAGGATAGCTACTAGTGAGAGCCCTGGTAACTCGCCTTGCTTTGAGAAGCACATGAAGCTATCAGCTCTCCTCCAGCAGTAACTGGCTCTACCCAGGAAGAAAGCCATGTGTGAGCTGAACTGCTCTAAGAGTATTTGTGAGAGTGACAGAAATGAAAAGTTTTTGTCCAGCTTTCTTCCCTTGGAAATGTGTGCTGTAGTGTTGCTGTTCCTTCTGAAGAGCGAGAAAAGGAAAATACTGTGTTCACTTTCAAGTGTTTTTTACTGATCGGGGATAGTTTGGGTTTGTTTTTTTTTTACTTGTGTTTTAGTCTCATGATTACATCAGAACAAAGATGTTTGTGTGCACATGGAACTTTTGAATAGCAACTGAGTTCCAGATGCCAAAAGTTCCTGCACACACTTAGGTGGTGTGTCCAAGGGCCTCTTAGATGGGCAAGATGCGTGTGGGTGAGATGACCGTTCCAGCCTGTGTCATTCCACCCTCCTGCCCCAGCACAGCCTGCTAAACCCTGGGTTGTGCCCAGTGGCCACGGTGCCAACCGCTTTGGTATCCAGCGTTTGAGTTGGCTCAGAGAGAATCAGAAAGTTCCAAAACTGGACACGATGCCTTGAAATTTGATTCTGCTTTTCTTTGTAGGAGACTGTTCAGTATGTGTTAGTTTCCTTGAAGTTACCATGCTAAAAATTAATAGTGAACTGAATTAGTTGGGTTTTTTCTCTTCCTAATAAATGCAATTATTATTTTTTATACATTAGTAGCAGAAATAGTGTTTTCAAAAGCTGTTCTCTAATTAGGGCTTTTGGCTGCATCCCATATCCTGGGCCTTCCTCATGGTCCAAACCAATCAAAGAAATTCAGTGTTATTTTCTTCATGGTGTTAAGTTTGTGATTCCACTTGTTTAACATGGACACTTACACAGATACCTAAATTATAATGTAAATTTATAAGGTAGATTCAAGATGGAGAGTGAATAGACTGAGCAAGTGGGGGGAGCACAGGAGAGAACACACATTAATCATTATGTGTGCTAGGGAAAAATATTGCAAATTTAAATATTCCATAAACGTATCTTTGAAAATAGAAATCAAAAGCTAATATAACTTATTTTTTTTAACCAGAGGGCAGTTGTTTTTGATGTAGTAGAACAAATGAACCACTATAATTTGGTCAATACTGTTAATTAGAAGCAGCAGAAATAAATCTTTTTTCCCTGCAAAGATGTTATGTAAACATCTTCCTCTTTTGAGAATTAGCCTGGATATTGGACTATGGAAGTAATGACTGTACTTTATACTATGGCAACAATAATATATATGGGAGAAATTACTATTGATTCTGACTTAGTTATCAATGTCAAGGTTTGAGTATTGCATAGAAACAATAATTTTATTTTATACACACACCCCCCCTTCATCTTCCTGACCCCTTAATGTCCTTTCCCAACATATTTGGTGGATGAAAGCAAAGAAAATTACCTGAATGACAGCACATGTGAAAGAGAATTAAAACAAAAATGAAACTCTTGAGCACATAGTGCAGTTAATATGAATCTCTTCCCATTTGTGTCAGGAAGAATTTAATCATAGCTAATTGATAAGTTGCTTTCCATTTCCATGTCCAGGTAGTACAAGCCTATTTTTTTTAATGGTTTTAGAAGGGATTTTGATACAAGGATCTTAATTTTTTTTTCCCCCAATATTTTTAATAGAAAAGATTTTGCCCACAACAAAATAAGGCACAGAAAAATTAGGCCACTTACCTAAGGACATGTCGTGAGTCAGTGCCACAAACAGGTATTGAACTCAAGAGTTGAGTTAATAATAATAAATCATAATAATAAATAGTAAATGCTCCGAATTATCCTGTCTTCTACAGCAATGCTGGTCAAGGGGATAAGCTTTTTCTGAACACCTCTAAATATACTTTGTCTTTTAAAACTATGTTTTCTTTAAATAAATAAAAAAAAATAATAAAAAAAAAGCATAACCTTTTTTTTTTATCCTTGCCACAGTGGTTGAATGAGGATAAGCATCCAAGTCGTGGGTGAGTTTATCGGTGATATCTACACTTTACAAACAGCAATTTTAGTCTTTTCATCAGAGGTGGTTAGCTGGTTGTATTAGGAACCAATCTGAGCTGGATGGGTTGGCAGAGTCCTGCTGGATCTTACTGGAATTGACAAAAAGAGAGCATGAACTTGAATGTTGGCAGCTAAGGTCTTTTACTTAAACGCTTACCCAAATACTTGGAGACACAGAGGCAGTTCAGACACCTCTTAACCAGAGAGAGTTAACCTTTACATTTCATGGTGGTGCAGCACAAGCATTTTCTGTTTATATTGAAGCTCTTCTCAGTTAGCTATAGACCTGAAAAATAAAATTACAATGTTACAAGGAAGGTGTGTAAATATCCCTAATGGAAACTTCAACAGGGAGAACTTCCAATTTAAAACTGCTTCTCTGCATTCTATACTAACTGCAAAAGCTCACAGAGCTTTAGTATGTATTTGTTGGTAAATACAAAGCTGAGAATTTTTCAGAAACACATGGAGAGCTCAGTATTTTGTCAGACTTGCCTAAAATATTTTCAATCAAAAAAGGGGGGGGGGGGGGGGTTAATAACTTTTTTCTTTTACTGTTCGATTTCAGCGTACAGCTTTCTTGTGGTATCTTGTAGATTTTGAGTAATATTTCTATTTTAGCTGTTAAGCTGTATATTACTTTTATTGCTTAGCCTATTCTTTTTGTGTCCAAATTGCCTGGTGTGTAAGAATTTGACTTTATTCACTCATGAAATGAGGATCTGTATGCTGTTGCCTGCCTCCGTGGAGGAAGCAGTTAATTCTTCTTACATTGGTAGACCACTGATCCAAATGTAGTACTTGGACACCTCTGTATGAGCAGCTTTAATCTCTTAATTGTGTGTAACAAGCATTTGCTGCTCTGAAAAGTTTTTAGAAATAATTCCAGAAGTAAAAAAGAAAAAAAAATTTATTTTTTCCTGCCCCTCTCCTTCTCCCTCTCCCCTGTCACGTTGCAGGAAAGATACCCCTGCACATGAACTGAAGTATGAGTGGAGGCTGGTTATTTTAATCAACACGTGCTTTTCTGATGGATTCTGCTTATGCTAAAAAGATAAATGGTGCAAGAGTTAGAGAAATATACACCTTTCCTTGGAATTAGTCTTTTGCAACATAAGTAAATTATCCAGAAGGTACTCAACCACAACAGTTTGATAATACAGGTGTTTAAATGGTAATAGCTATTGGAATTGGTATGGGAGTGAAACAATAAAGTCATTAGGGTGTTACAACATGAAATTAAGCTATTGCTATTACCAAGCAATATTATTATCCTAAAGTCTGCAACTCGGAGCAAATGAAAACAATGTAATACCCCTCTAACGGTAGTTTACATTAGGATTTAGTTTAGCCACGATGTTTGCTAGTGTTGTAATATCTTTATTAGACAGCACTTGTGAGCTGGTGCACTGTGTTTTAATGCAGAAGGAATATCACAGAGCTACTGAACACCTACCTGAGTAAATCCCATTCCCTACCAAAAAAAAAATAAAATCCATTACTCCTAATTTTTATCCTAGCAGCGACTCTCATGCTATGGTTAGCAAGAATGTAGAATATTCCTGTATTATTAAGAACGTTGTGCTTAATATTTAATCATTTAATTACTTAAAGATGTAGATTCTGTTGACTTCTGCATGTATCTGTAGAATTTTGATGAAAATTCTTGTTGTTTGGTTCAAAAGTCTCAGCTTCCAGTTTGTTCAGTAAATGTTCCTGACATATGGAAGAATTTACGATGTGAGAATGACATCTGTGTTTCTGAATATGATGGGGGGGAAACGTACTTCTAATTATTTTATTGAATGTGTCATATTCTGAAGGGACGTTCAGTAGAACAATGTTCTGTGTTCAGCCGTTCTTTATAACGCAACCTGCGCAGGGTCAGTCTGGTCATTTAAAGGCTAATCAGCTTGCCTGGAGACAGTTGAGACTTCTTAAATTAAAACAATTTTCTTTTTGTCTGAATTTTAAAAGTTCCCTGGCAAATTCTGCAAACAGTGTCATTTTGTAAACATTGAATCATCAAATGTATGCTGCTACTCCTGTTGTTGTTGCCATTTATTAGTGCGTTAGGGAAAAGAACAAATTTATTTTCACTGTTTGAATTATTTTTGCTGAAACAATTCTTTCACTTATTTATGGCATTACTAGGAGGTACCACACCTATGACCCAGCTGCAGTTTGCTAGCCACTCTACACGCGTGATAAAAGGAAAAGTAATTTTTAAAATATAAAGACAATATTTTTGTTCTCAAGAAGCTGCAGTGTTTTGGTGCAGATTAAAAAACTGCTACTTTGGGACAGATCGGAAACCAATGGACATTATCGCAGTGTCATGGAAGTAGATGGAATGGCATCAATAAACATCAGCTAATAAATTACTCCCTTTTGTTTTTATAAATCAGATTTGTTCAGTTTTAGTATCATCTACACCAGGAAATCCCAGCATACCGTTGAAGGATTCAGTGCTACTTTCCTTCTAAGGTGTGCTCCGTCTTTCCATGTTCTGCTCTATGCCTGCCTCTGCTTCAAGGGGTTTGGCTTCTGCTTATTCAGATCCAGTGTTTCTGTCTCTTAGTCTCCTGCTGCCAGCCTGGGACCAGGGGGGCTTCCCCACCCCCCTCAGCACAGGGGATGCACCCATGCTGGGCCTTTTGCAGAGCAGCATCACAGCTGAGGAAAGCACAGGTTTATGAAAATTAGGGGGAGGATAAAAGGAGTTGGGAATCTCAAATACCTCAAAAAGCATCAACCCTACTGTGCCTCATCTTCCAGTGATGCCTTTTTCTGTGCAGGGCATAAGGTAATAAGCCCAGAAGATGATCTTGGCATTTGTTTCCCTTCTCCTCACCTGCCGACAGGGTGACACGGGGAGCTCTTGCTGGCGCAGAAGCCCAACTTGCTAACTTCGGCTCCGTGGCTGCGCTCACACCGCAGGGTCCTTGGCTGCCAGAGGGAGCCCCGTTAGGGCACGTGTTCCTAGCTCAAGGCTGGTGCCATCCCTTCGTCCTACAGCTGGATGCGCGCACGTTGCGTTACAGGCTGCAGAACAGCTTTATCCTCTCCCCCACCTTGCGTGCAAAGACTGAGATGGCTGAACCATGGAAAATAATCCCTCGATGTTCGTGGGATTACTCACATTTACAGTCAGGCCCCTGCAGCACTTGGTTCGCTGGTGTGTGCCGGGAGACTTGAGACGCCAGCGTGGTACAGACACTGACAAGTGATAGTGAAGTACACTGCGGATTCGTTGCTGAATCGTGTTGAAATTGCTTTTGTTTCTGAGGGAGTAGTGCTTACTGCTGCTGTCTTGTCTGGGTGGATTAACAGGGACATTGTGAATCTAGGAAAAGGAGAACGTTTTCCCTTTTGAACCCTCTGCTGCTGCATGCTCTACTCCTTTGGTTCGTGCCCTGCTCTTTTACAGCTCTGCCCCACTCACCACTGCTCCTACAGTAGTTTTGTCTCCAGAGGAGAGAGGAGGAAAGAAAACAAATTAATCTTTTAGTGAGTAGTTTGACCTGAATGTTATTGTGAAGTTTACCTCTAACACTTCAGAAGCTTCAACATAACTTCATTTGCCAGTACAGATACTTTACAATTCAGTTCTTTGCGTGGACCCTGAAATTAAAAAGCTGGTTGTGGTTTTGTAACTTGTTGGAAATAGATTTCTGTAAGAACTGACGTTATTTCTTAGGGTATTTTAAGGAAACTTGTCCTTCTGGATTTAAAGAATCCTACCCTTTGGTCAGGCTGACGCTACAAAATGGGTTTGCCCGTCGTTTTGTGTGGGGATTTGTAACCTTGAATTTTGACTTAGCTAGCAGGAGCCAGAGAGCTATGTCTCGAGGTCTGAAGTGACAATGAATCTACATCCAAGTACTCTGGGCTTGTCTTGATTTATATTGCTGTCTTCCTTGCATAAATGATGTCTGTGTTTTTGGTATTCTGACAGTAAGTGAGATCAGTGCAATAGCTGGCCTCCAGAGTAGGGTCTGGTTGTTTGAAATGGGAAGGGGAAAGCGTGCGTGTGCAAGTGCATGTACAATGTATTTGTAGTTGTCCCTTAAAATTCAGCCTTTGTCTCGTCATGGAGCCCAGTCAGGTTTGGTGACTATATGCTTTTGATCTACAGAAAAAAAAAAAGAAAAGTTTAGAAATAAAGATGGGGGAGTGGAGAGGGGGAGATAAGGGGTGGGGGGAGGAGCGAGAAGAGGCATGCCAGCTAGTGCAGCTGCAGGTTTTGAGCTTTGTAGGAACTGAAGCAAGGCTGTAGGCTGTCAGCACAAGTGAAGAGCCAGAAAAGATCTGACAGACATAAACACGAGTGCTTTCTTCAGCTGTAGAAGTGCAGAGGAACAAACACAGATCTTGACATACATCTTGCTCCTCCTTAGATTGTGTTACAAAATACATGGGTAGTCACCAAGTTTTATAATCCATCAAGCCCAGCTCACTTGGATAACAGAGAAATATTAGTATATGTGTAAACCTTATGTTTAGGAGATCATTAAAAATATCAGACATCTTGCTGTGGATATCAATGTGGAAGATATTACGTTTTGTTTCCAGAAATTTTAAGCAAGCTGGTGGCAGAGCTATTTGAAATCCTGGGACCGTTTGCATGTCACAGTTGAATGTGCACAATTTCACAAATTGCTGTTACGCAAAGACTGAAATCACTGAGAACCCCCAGGATTTCTCTGCTTTGATTCCTCTTCCCTTCCATGTGCAAAGAGAGCCTCCTGTGTATTAAAATGGGCCATTTCCTTACTCCTGGAAATCTTAACTTAAGCAATGTAAAAAAAACCAAAAAAAACCAAACCAAAAACCATGTTGAAGTTAGATAAATGTTGTAGGTCCTGTACCTTTACTCCAGCTTGATGTTAGTCTTGTACTTTGCCATTTCAAAAAAAAAAAAACAGTTTGAAAACCAGTCATCTCCTTGGAGCAAAATGAGGAGGAGATAACCTGATTAAATGAAGGATATGTCAACTGAACACATGATGTTTCCTGTTTGAAGAATTTTATAACATTGGACTTCATTTGAGTTTGGAAAACTGGCTTTCCCTTCAGGAAGTGTTTGCTCCCTGCTGCTCTGCAAAAACAGTGGAAAAGAGAAACCTTTTCAAGTCACTGTTTCCACTGTAAATAGAAGGACTTCTAATGCCTAGTTTCCATTTTCCTCTTTGTGGCTGTTATTGCTGGGGATCTCAAAAATCACTGTTTTCTTTTCCGGAGCGAAGCCCACAAGGTAACCAGATTAGAAGTTGGAAAAGGACTTGTGGGAGAGCAAGAGAGAAGGGAGGGGACTCGGGAGAGAAGGGAAATGTCCAGACCTCGTGGATTAAAGGAGTAAAGAAGTTTCTGTGGTATGTTTTTTGGAAATGTTTGTGTTTGTAAGAATCTTCCTTAAAAGCTCCTGTTCAGTAGTGGCCTTAGGTAACGATACACAGCAGTAATTGCACGGCAAGCCCCAGTGGGCGAGAGGAGCAGCCTTTCCTCACGCATCTTCCTCCTGGTGAGCAGAGCCCTTTTTGCTGCTTCTCTCCTGACACAGTAAGTTACGTTTACTTTTCATGTAACTGAGGTAGGTAGAAAAGCTTAGGGCACAGATGAGAAAAGTGAACCCTACCCGCATTCAAGGAACCATTTCTCTAATCCCTCTGTTCCTTGTTTCTGCGAGTGGCATGGATCCATGGCGCTGCCGTAGAGGGACCCACTCTGCCGTGCAGGTGTAGCCTGTGTTGCCAGTACCCAGCAGATAAGTGGAGGCAGAGAAAGTTGTTGTATGGGTAGTTCTGCCTCTTGGTGTTTGTGAAAACTTGTTTTAAAAATAAGCGCATACCCACACATCTCAGTTGTGCTTTCTAAGTGCACTTTTGCTTAAGGAAACACGCAGAGAGAGAAAGAAGCTCTTAGGTCTTATTAGCAGGTCAGTAGTCTTGCAATTGCCACTTTGCTAGGAAGAAGTATGAGCAAAACATAGGTGTCTGAATTACTGTTGGTGTAGATCTTAAAGAGTAAAGAATTGCAGTCACACTGTTGATTAATTTGCCCAGTGCTGTAATTATTGTGAAATACCAACGTAACTTTCTTTCCCTCTTTCAGCCGCACATCCTGGTTTTACTGGTGCTACAGAACTCCTGATTATATTACCCTGGCATTCTCAGGGACTGTTAAGCAGGAGTCTTCTCTCTTTTGCTCTAAAACTCATCTAAATGGAAAACACATTGTCTTCATTATATGCCAGTGTTGAATGAACAGAGTTGCCATAGCAACAGCCATCTGAGGCCTTGCTGATTTCAGGCCAGTGAATGGGGTAGACAAACAAAGTACCTTCAAAACCAGAAGGGAACAATTGCTATTCATTCAAGCCAGGTTTAAGATCAGCAAATGTCTTTAGCAAAAGAAATGCAGATAAGAAAGTATCAGACGTGGATGGAGAAGAATAACAGAAAATTATCATAATCTTAAACTTTTCTGCCTGGTGATGTAGCACGGAAGATGATTCTTGAGGTAAAAACATTTAGAGAGAGCTGGAGAGACAAACCACAATTTGCTCACAACCTGGCATAGCGGTGTTAGCGCTGGGAGTTGATGTGCGGAGTCTTTGCAGCGCTGGCAGTCACGCCGCGAAGCACGCAAAGGACTGGTTGGCAGGGCAGGGCAGGTATGGCAGGAGTGCGTGGGGTGGAGGTGGCCATGTGCCCGCTCAGGAGGCAGGCTCTGCTGCAGCAGCTCATGCTGAGGGGGGAAGGAGTGTCTCGCGTGTCCAAGGTTATTATCAAAGAGCTAAATGACATGACATCGGTCGTGAGCCTCCACAGATTACTCAGCAGCCCTTGAAGGTAGTCAGGAGCCCCGATATGTTTGTTTCACCATTTTGTTGCTCCTGAAAGACTGTGATATGCAGCTTTATGTATGACATGGTTGACATATTCCACATAAAACCCGGTTAGACTTAATTTATATTCACATAAAATGCCAAGAAACTGACTGTGAGATGTTTGCCTTGAATTAGAGATGAGGCACGTGTATGCGTGTTTGTCTGGTATGTGTAACTGTGTTTTCTTTCTCCTTAGTCCTACACAAAAATTTAAAGAATAATTTTACGACTGAAGTACCATTTCTGATCTCAGTGTTGTCTTACGTGTAGAGACACAAAGAGGCAGAGGCAAGAAAATGAACATACGCAGGTCGCATATTGTGTCGGCGGAGTGCTTATAAGGTTTCTTTCGAGAGTGGTGGGGCGATGAAAGGCTCTCTCCTGGCCCCTGCACTTGATTTGACAATAGCCATCATGTGCGGGAGCCGCACTGCAAACAGCCAGCGCAGCAACGGCAGGGAAAGGGCAGGGGCAGGTTCAGGAATGGGATTGCTTATGGGAGGCAGCGTCATCTTTTACCCAAGTAAGCACTCTGGGTTGGAAGCTGTCTCAAGTGATCAGCTGCATTGCTGAATTCCTCTCTGGGAGGTCCTGGAGAAATAATTCTGTGTATTTATTTTTGTACGTTAGGTAGCTCAAGAAAAGTCAAGTTGCGACAGTACGTAAGGTGCACGACTTGCTGCTGTCTAGGCCCATCTGCGTGATAATATAAACTGTGCCCGGTACCAGCTGGGCAGTTGGAGCCAAGGTGCCCTTGTGAGAGAGAGATCTGACCCCTCAGTAACGACAGGAAAATTGTTATCTTGGGAAGTTGGTCTTGAAGACAGAGTCTGTCAAACTTTACCTGGTTTTCACTACAGTATTGTATATAGCCTGTGTGTACGGAGGAAGGGTTATAATAAGTAGTGATCAGTTGCAAATGTAAAGGAGACTCTAACAATGATGTAGTACTGACAGTCTGTATCACCAGTAACAGTGTATTTTCAGGCTGTTCACAAAGGCACATTTCTATATTAATCATTCTTACAAAATGGGAATGGTGTAAAAAGGTGAATTTCTCACTGGTAAAGTTTCTGTTAGTATACAGGTTGGGGTTTTTGCCAGAATGGGGAGAAATAGGTAAAGTACAAGGCTGTTTCACCCAGAACTTGTATAAATTTAGACTGAGGAAATATTTGCAGGATAATATTGAAAACAGTATAAGACGAAACACAGGTCACCTCATCTTGAGTAAGAATTTTCTGATTGGTCATGAATAGACAGGATAGACGAGATTGAAATTCAGGCAGCAAAATATTGGAAGACTGAAGAGAAATGAAAGACTGACATACTGAGTTTAGAATACAACCAAGTGGGAATGTGGCAGGGAGTAAAAAGTAAGGAATAGTATGGAGGTGAAGCAAACACTTTTTTAGTTTCTCTTTGTAGCATAAGCACAGTGATGGGTATGCTGAAACTGAAAGGCAAACACACGTAACACAAGTAATGAATAAAGCAGAGAATGCTGTCATTGCAAGGCCAAGATGCTGGGCAGGTTGGGAAAATTGCCGTTAATCTTACCCGAGTGTATGTGTATGTCTGTGTATTTCATATATGCATACCAGTTTAAGCTTCCACGTGAGCTCTGTTAATTAGATTTGTCTCCTTAGTAAATGCCTAAGTTAATGAAGTTGTATTTAAATTATCAATAGCAAAAACCTCTCGCTTCTCCAATGGAGGCTATTGCTGGATTGTGGGCTGTAGCCATCGACAGGTGTGGCTCTGATTTCTCTGAAGATCCGAAGCTGCAACACCTTCCCTTTTGTTTTTGAAAGTTGCCAAGAGGGTACAACAGAAAGGAAGGTTTTTATTTTCTTGTCGGTGATACTATTATTATTCTGTGGAAGTAGGGTGTATTCTAAGGCTCTGGATCCCTTCTTGTTTTATCTAATGCCACAGCTGTCTGTGCTCTCTTCACAATATTATCAATTAGCAGTCTGATGAGCATTACACCTCATGAGAATTTTGAGGGACTGACAGTAGGCAGTTCAGACATGTACTTCCAGCTCTATTTTCTGAGGTGTTTGAATGAATTTCATGTGTTTATAAAAACAACAACAACAACCAAACAAAAAAACCCAAACAAAAACAGAAAAAAACCCAACACCCCAAAAAAAACCAAACCATGGATGTAAAGCAGACATGAATACGTTTATCTTATTTGGACTGTGATTAATGGTGGGTTTCTCTCCTGTGTCCAAGAAACTAACAAATATTCTGAAAAAGCTGTTTTTAAACACAAGTGTGTTACAGGTTCTAGAGGCAAGGTCTGTAAGTTGGTGCATACAGGATTGTGGTTCGGGCTGTTGTGGTACCTGGACCAGGGTTACAGCTTTCAGATATTTCCAGTAGAACTGTAGGGTTTGTTTTGGGCCTTCCTCTCTGCATCTCTCGCACAAGGTGTTACTCCTGTCACAGAGCTGCACTGAGAACCAGCTTGCCTAATCCCTTTCATCATCATTTGTGCCTCCTGGGAGAAGTTCTGCATTTAGTCCATGTAAGGCAGGTGAAATGCACAGGAGAGGTGTCCTGTGTTTGAGACCACACCACTGCTTGGACATGATGCGCGATTGGAAACGTCAGACATTTAAAATTCCTCAACAGTGGTGCTTACACAGCATAGTTACAGCCTGTCTTGTCCAAATCTTTCCTCCCTCTTCGCTACAAATGACTAAGAGGGCTCAGCACGTGGTTCCTGTGTCTTTAGCAGTTCGTGCTTTGTGCTTGTGCTAGTACTGAAGAGCTGAAGCCTCATCTACTAGAAAAGCCAAGTAGAAAGAAATAGCACTATAGGTTGAGCAGCTCGGTAAGATGATGGGTGCGTGCCTTGAAAGCAGTCATTGGGCAGATCTCTCATTTTCCTCTGTGGGGTCTTGATTAGATGTGGAACTTGTAATTCAGTAGCATCACTGAAAATTTACTTGACTAGGTAAAATAGTTATGGGCAGCTTCTGAATAGTCTCATTCTCTCATATTTTAGC
This sequence comes from Megaceryle torquata, assembly GCA_024611175.1. Lineage (NCBI taxonomy): Eukaryota > Metazoa > Chordata > Aves > Coraciiformes > Cerylidae > Megaceryle > Megaceryle torquata. The sequence goes on along the minus strand of JANIJG010022718.1, from coordinate 6,200 downwards.
AGGGAATTATTTACCAGGTTTCAGAATGGTTTAATGATTTCAGTAGCGAGCTGCAAGAATAGTAAAGCTAATAGTTAAGTTGCAGCAGTTCCAGAAGCTTTTTCTTCTTTTGCTAAATATGACCTAGAGAATCAAGTCAGTGATTCTTCTTAGCAAGGCATGCTGAGTATGTTCTAAGAGGCCCAGCAAGTGAAAAAATCCAAAACGTGGCAGTAAGATCACTTTTATTTCCTTATTGCAGTGACATCCTGTCTCATCTGATTGCCTTACTGCCTCAGCAGGGTTCAGTGGTTTCCATGTTATGTTCTAGTGCACTCAGTCCTGAGGACACTCAGGAAGACTGTCCAGAGAGAAGCCCTTTCTGAAGAAGGGTGCCCCTGATAAATCATCGTCATTAGACTTCTTTGGCTAAAAGAGAAGAACATTGCTCCTAACTCTTCAAAAGGAGCTGCTGCATCCAGTCCCCAGGAACTTTTAAAAGGAAGGGATAATCTGGATCACTGAAACTAGCCTTCTGCAGAAACAGGCAGCCATATCATGCTTCTTGACTCATAGGCTTAAGGGGTTTTACTTCTTGTATTGTACTCATGTCTGATCCATCTCAGAATAAAATGGGAACCAGCAAACCGTGCTGTTACCTCTGTATGGTGACAGCACTTGCAGTTTCGCTGCTTAGATTCCGAGAGGTGATGCTGAAGATGTTAACCTGCAGGTACCTTTCAATTCTCTTTGCGTAAGATCCCAGTAACTTGTGAGTTTATTTTCTAATGTAATAATTAGTAGAGATCCAGAGGATATGTTTTATGTATAGAGCATGGGAGGCTTCACAAAAGTTTGTGGCCATATTGTTTGCTTGTCTTGAAATAAATGATTTTTCCCCTTCCCAAAGGGGCAGTCTGAATAGACAAGGTATGGGCCTAAAAGAAAAGTGTTTCTCCAGGTCTGTATTGTAGCCTGGAGATGAAGCTGGATACATAGCATAACCATTCAACTGTACTGAGTGGGAACAACTTGGAGGACAGAACTTGTAAGGGAGCTACTAGACATGTGGATTGTGTCACAGAAGATGAAGGGTAAAGGGATGGGAATTACTTTCTAATGGAAAGGAAGCTTTTCAGTAAGGGAAAACAAAATTACTTTGTGATCAAGTGGTAGGCGTGGCCTGGGCATAAATGGTAATTTGCTGTTATTCCACAGTTGACCTATTGGTGGAAGAGCAGTGGAGGAGTTGTCCATTTTCTTGAAATGACCCATTTAATCCTAGAGACTGATGCTAATCAGAATGAAGATGCTGCTCCTTGCTGCTGCTACCCAGTTTTCTTTGGGATGTGGATAGTAATTGGAGATAAAAACTTATCCAAAATATTTTCTTATTTACTGGGGCCTCTTCTAACTTAATATATTGACTCATACCTTTACCCCCCATGCACTTATGTGTATGTGTGCCTTGCCAAACACAGGTAACATCTATGAAGGACAATTATTTCCCAGGAATTGCATTACTGCCTTCAAGTGTGATGAAAGAAAATAACTGGAGTAGAATTGTTCTCTTTCTACCTTAAGAAAATACAGTTTCCTTGGGGGTGTGTCAGTGGTGGGTGGGAATTACATGAGCTTGTTGCGAGTCTCTTTACAAAGTCACAATAAATCTATCGTGGCTTTGTAAAGAGACTCGCAACGGGTTCCTGTGCCCTTGTCTTTTTGTGTTTGGGGATTTATTTTAAACACCTTTATGCAAAGAATTTCTGCTTTAAATTTTGTTTTAAAGCTTAATCTTAAATAACTTTCATATTTATTTAATATTCCATTATTCCTATTAATTATGGAAAGCATCCAAAACCATGCTCCAAATAAGATAAAATAAGAGAAGCAGTGAGAATTGCAGGGGAGAAGGCAGCACTCTCCTGTTTCCCAAAGTGGTGTTGAAAGCTGTTGTTGTATCCTAGAGCAGGGAGAAATACCGGGTTTGCGAAAAGCAGAGCTTCACGGCAGTTGTGGTATGGGGATTGTTGGGCAAGCCTCAGTGAGCTCCTCCTCCTTGGACGAACCTCATGCTGATGTTAATGTTCCCAAAGATACCTATGCAAGCACATGCTCTAAATTGCATAGAGCTCAGATTACCCCTCCTGGAAGGCAGGAGAGCTCAGTTACTATCTGTCCAGAATTCTTCAAAGCTGGTTCTTCAGGCTGTCTCCTTGGGGCATCTGACATCTTCCCGCTTCTTTGTTGACTCCAGCACAACACTTGCTGTGAGAATCAAAACAAGGTAATTATCATCCGATTTCAGGGGATCTGAGCAGAAGTAAAAAATACCTGTATGTGTAGTGAGGAGGAAAACACTTGGGACTAAATCTATAAAGTCAGTGTTTTGACATAGAAATATGAGTGTCCATGAAGGAATTAAAAAGAGCAGACTGAAAGCTAAGAAGAGTTTCTTATCCGTGTCAATATAGAGTTCGGTTAAGAGAGCTCTGTACTCCTATTTGCAAAGTCCACATGCTGCAAGAAAAGAAACAATACGGATTTCCTTTTGATTATGATAATCAGTAGAAAATAGTGCACTTTTCCAGTGCTGTCACTGCCAGTCTCAACACTTAAAAAGCTCAGGTGGCTTTTCAAGCCTCTTGCATGAAACACACTACCACTGTGTGACATAGCCATGGTGTGGCTGTGGAAACCTGTCAAGCTGGAAGACTTGAACACCTCAGAACATTCAGAGGGCTACTGATATTTAGCAGTGCAGTCGTATAAGCTCCAGCTGTGCATATGCTTCTGTATACCTCCAGCCTGATGCTAAAGAAAATGGGAACCAGCTTAATAGCTTAATTTAAATCAAATTCTAAAGAGTTTTATTCAATTCTGTTTCCATTTAAAAATTAATTTGGTTGGGTGATAGGCATGGGACTGCAAGCCCTGAAGACTGAAATGCTCTTTATCTAGACAGCAAGCACACAACTGCCTTGACCCTTATCAAGAGGGACTCTTTAATCTATTAATTTAGTTTTTATGCCCATTCAGTTCTTGACCTCTCTGACTCAACTTCCAGTTAGTGACACTCGTGATGGTTGTTTCTGTGATGGAGACACCTGCCCATTAACAATGGGACTGAGCTGAACAACCTTTCTTTTCTCATCTAGGCCACTGAACAGGCAGATGGTAACAACATTTGGTCACCACTGATTGGGCTTGCATTTGAACTCTTGACCTAAAGGTGAAGGCCACAGTATTCCATTATGAATATGAGCCATCAAATTTAGTTTTAGTTGTGATATTTAGCTTGGGATATGTGGGAAGTCAAACATTTCACAGATACACGAAGGAAAGGAAGAAGTTTCTCCTCCAAATGTGCTTTCTTTTATTGTTGTGTTATAGTTAACTGTCAACTTTTCATGTTAGCAGCCTCTTGCTTTAAGAATGTCTCATGTTAGTGACAGTGAACTATCAACAAAAACACACTCCAAGATTCTGTCTCGGGAACAATTACCCATTTTCCTGTTGTAAACCCCAATCTTTATTACTCTGTTTTTCTCTTTTTTTGTACTCTTTGTACTGTTGCTGTCATTATTGCTTGCATAATTAGTGAACAGTTTTCCTGAGAGATGTTTTCTCCTATTAAACAGTGACCTATGTGATTCTTTTACTGTGTATTCTCTGAGTTACCCACCTACAGCACAACTGGCTTTTTTTTCAGTGTTGTTAAATCTGTTCATCTCTTTAAACTTATTGTGTACATAACTATCAGTATCCAGTACTGTGCCACTACTTTTGTTATTCTGTGGCTTCCAATACATTAATTTGCTCTGTCCCTTTCCTGATTATTTGTAAAATTATGTATATTTTTTGAAGGCATAAAGATCACGGCTCTCCACTTCTTTCTTGAAAACATCAGTCAAACAGGTTTGGGGGGAAAACCAGAAAGTGCCGCTAATCCATTACTCCCAAAGTATAAATATGTCTCTATTTAGATGTAACAAAGATAGATGTGCAAGTTATTTACCCCTACAAATAACTGCCTCCATGAGCTGACAAGAGAAGGACTCTAATAATTCAGAAAATACCTTGCGACTCACGCTGCAAGCACTGCTGCCAGGCACACTACGAGATTCACCGTTGCTTTAAGTTGCTGATAGATCAGCAGTTTTATGGTATGAAACAACAGGGCACAGAATTTCTCAGTCTGCCTGTTTGATCATGTCCACTTCATTTTATCTGCTCAGGTGGTGTCTGGATCTGTTCATTTAGGTATGATTTCCAGTTTTAGTGGTTTTATTCTTATAAATATGATCAACAGAATAAAGCAGGTTGAAAGATTAGAGGGGAGCCTTTCAAAGCATATAATAAGAGGGCAAATATTGTTAGATGAGTTTGCATGTGATATCTGTTTATTAAACTCTTACTGGCGTTAACTACCACAGTGTCTGAGCCTAGGCATTCTCTGGTACTGAGCAAATGGCCCCTCTAGCGCGACAGTGCGTACGCGCTGGGACTTTCTGCGACTGCGTTAGTGCTGGGCTTTCCCTGTGCAGCCACTCAGCGCCAGGTTTCTGGCCCAGCAGTGTTGCATAAACCCACACAGTCTGCTCTTGCTTTCCCACACTCGATGGTGCGTTATGGGAAGCGTGCTACAGTAATTTATCCTCTCAACAGATCAAGCCACCTGTGAAGATAAAGCAGCACTATCTGGCCAATGTTAGTCTCACGCACGCTCCCCGTGGAATCTCACTAGAGGGCACTCCTGGTTTTAGCATTAAAAGATTCTCCTACCAACTCTTTCTTTGCTAGTTCTGAGGCAATCCACCTGAGTGGCTTTGGAGCTTCCACTACGGCTACGGGGACTAATAAATCACTGATAGAAAATTGGCTCACAAGCAAAAAAAGTCTTGGGAGATGCTTTCATAGGAAGAAGAGAATTGAACCTTGAAAGATCATGTGTGTAAATGTATAGAGACATCTTGAGCTGGAGGATGTGGATATGGTATTTTGTGATTCAGGTTTTTTTTTTAAATAAAAAAAATAATAATTGAGATCTGAAGTTACTAACTATACTTGTGATATCAGCGCCTGTAAGGGAGGTGGTAAGGAAATGTTTGCTGGCTTCTCACACTGAGCATGCTCTCTGAAACGTTACTCTTGCACTGAGCAAGGACTCAGCCTTCCTACTTGCTTAGTTATTACACACAGTTGAATGATAGCAAGGGAAAACAAAACTTGGCCTTGGTGGGCAGAAATGACATTCGATGAGGAATTCAATACAAAAGCAAGACCAAGCTGTGAAATTCTGAAGGGAACAGACCCTGATTTGCAGTTCATCTTAAATTGTGACTAAGGGAAAACAGGGACCTTAGCTTGACCTTAATGGAGATATGACTCTTTTGGAAACAAATTTTGAGCTTTCAGCCTGCTAAACAATGGAGCTGCTTTTTTTTTTTTTTTTTTTTTTTTGTTTAATAACACAGCTCACCCAGATGTCAATAATTAGGTAAAACAGCGTATCATCTTGATTGCCCGGTGGTTGGTAATCAGTGCAGAGCTAAAGACTGCTTTGTAAACAGCAGTTGCTGCCTTTGCAGGAGCTGTGAGCCATTTGAAGAGAAAAGATGCACAAGAACATCTAACCAGCCAGCCACCAGCAAATGAGAAGCACAAGCATTGTGTTAGCAAAGGTGAGACAAGGTGGTGTCCTGTCTGTTCCTGGGAATTCATTACATGCCTGCATGTCCAAAGTAGGGTGATAAGGAAGATATGTGTGAGATATTTGCAGCTCTGTTTACTTTTGGAGTTGTAAATCAGTAGCACTCCCCTCTATTAAGGCTATACCAGGGCAAACAAGAATGTGCTAATGGTCTTCCCCAAAGTGTCATGTTCTTGCTCTCTTCAAAAATTTGTGCTAGAATAAACTCTCTGATAAGGACAGAAAGCCTGAGGAATTTCAAGAGTCTTGTAATTTTGCTTTTGGATAATTAAAGGTGGTAGTACATCATAGTGGACTCTAGGCTTCTTTTCTTTCAGGATGTTCAGTGAAGTGAGCCTTTGTAATTTGGCTTTGTGAATAGTGGAGAGATGTATTTAAATTAAAGAAAACACTTGTATTGCAAGATAAAGAAAACACTTGTATTGCAAGATAAACACTTGTATTGCAATATAAAGAAAACACTTGTATTGCAATATACTTCATCCAGATACTTTTATGTTACCTGTGT
>JANIJG010022717.1:0-19885 GCA_024611175.1 Megaceryle torquata | reverse complement strand
TGACTGTTTTTCCTTGTGAGTACCTTCAAGGTCGCCAGCAGCTGAAGACAGGACACGGTCGGCAAAACAGGACGCGGCTGCAGCAAAACAATTACAAATGACTCCTCACAATCTTTCTTCTATCACAGTCGTTCCCTGTTTGTCTAGCAAATTACCTTGCTTTGACCATTACAGCATCTGATTCGAAGGTTGGAGATTCCAAGCCCCCTCGCTTTCTGTCACTGCGGCGGGGAGAGGATTCCGAGATCAACTGACCAACAGCGCCGTGGTACTCAGCAGGGATCCTTCACTGCAGCGCCGGGCGCACAGGGGATCCCTCCTCCCAGGGCGCGTGCCGCTGCCAGCTGGGGACCTGGTTTCTGTGCAGGCGAAACGCACAGACTCATCACCCTGCCTGGAGAGGGCAGCCTGGTGCTGATGGGTTCCCTGAACTCCCTGCCACAGTGCCAGCACGCGGAATGAAATTGGGGTGAGGGTCTTTGCTCCCTCCACTGGTCTTTCCAGACCTCTGGTGGTCGTTTACTTCATCTTCTCCTCTTCATCGCTGTGTCCTTTGGGTGACCTAAAGCCTAAAATTCTTGCTGCAAACCCAGTGCTTGTCTGCTCAGCGTGCTCGGGTGCCTCAAGATGCCCTGTTGTCCTGTTCCTGGAGACAGCCACTGTCTCCAAGGCTGTACATTCACAGTGTGCCCGCACTGTACCAACTCCCATTCATTGCTGTTGCCTGTTTAAAGATCAGCAAAACTCCACCAGTCACCCCTGTAATAAGTGACTAAAAATAATTTGCTGACCAGGATAAAATTGTATTAGGTTTTGATGATTGTTTTGTGAGATTATCTTGACAATAGCTACGTCCTATCTCTTGTGAAGTGTTTGTTTTGTGGCTAGTGTGAGGTACCCCAGGATGTGACTGCTTAGCAGAGATAATTTGGGTAGCCGCTGGGTTTCCATCCAAGGGCCGGTCTGTCCGGAACAATGAGTTAATGCCAAAAGGGAGATGTGCTGGGAATGTGCTGCTCACCATGGGGTGAGATAAGAAGAAGAAAGAATGAGTGGGAGAGAGCAAGACCTACTGAGCATGCGCCAGAGACTGGGGTCAAAAGTTTGGCTGTGAGGAAGACATTTTTACTTCATCTTTAAGACCCCTGCAGCCCACCACCAAAATCACTGCGCCTGCCCAGAAGGGAGGAAACCTCATCTGCATGCGAAGCGGAGATGGGTGATGAATGTGTGTAAGTGTCAGTTGAATATTGTCATATGTACGGCAGAACTCTGTAAGAAGTCAGAACAATCGTAGACGGGCGCGAGCTGTTGGTGGAGCGGCGACTCCCCGGCCGCCCAGCGCGCTGCCTTTTTGCTTTCCAAATAAACAATTGATTAAACTCTACTGGAGTCTAAGTTTCTAACTATAACAACCCCATCTCCTGCCTTCACATCACCACCTTGCCCAGGAGGTCCCTGTTCCTATTGTTTCCCAACAGCAAAAGTTGCCTCATCAGTGCCGCTCAAGGCCTCGCACGCGCCAGCTGCCAGGGCACCCTGCTCTGCTGCTGCCCTGGGCGCCCGTCGCCTTTCCTCGGTGCCATGGTGCTAATCTCACTGTAACTGTGGCTGTCTCTGCCTCAGTTTCCTCCCTCTTTGACCACAGGTGATATATTGTCGTACCCTCGTGGTTCCAAATCAAACAGTCCAGGACGGAGCAGCTGGGGTCACCGTGGCAGCTGGTTACTGGCAGGGCAGGGTGTTTGCTGGGAGATTTGGGGCCAGATTGGTGCACTGAGACAGGGCCTTGACCATGTGCCAGCTCTGGGGTTCTCCTGTGCCTGGAAAAAGCAGCTTTTGAGACAGAGCCACTAAAGTTACGTGGCCTGAGCAGAGGCATTCCCCAGACCCGAGACGGTTTGCACCTTTTGGGGTGTGCTGGCCATCACCCGATGCTGTGGGGATGGGGCTGCAGCCACGTCTGTCCCTGCTGCTCTATTCCCTTCCCAAATCCCAGAGAGCTAATTGATCCACCCAGTTAGTTAATTGATTTATAGCTATTAGACACTATAATTAACCAACCAGCTGGAAAGCTGTGAGTGTTATCTGCCCGGTGGGAGCTGCGTTGAGAAGCAGCCGGCTCTGATGGGCCACCGTGGGCTGCCTGGTCCCCGTGAGCAGCGCCGCTCATTTGCCATTTGAAGGATTTTGCTCCACCTCAGACTTTGGGCTTTCCCTTTTCTCTCCTCCTTTGCTAATGTTTGGTGTCAGTCAGCTCACCCCGAGCCTCCCTGTTCTCCTTTATCTCCTCCTGTCTTCCTTCAAGGTCACAAACTCATCTTCACGCTCTGCGTCACTTGCAGGAGTTTGCATTGCTGGCCAGACCAGTTTGGACCAGCTCGTTATCAAAGCGTTCCCAGCCCCCAGCAAAACCTCCCGCCGCTGTCAGACCCTGATAGGACGCAGATGTTCATTGCGCAGGGGCAAGGTGCCGAGTCCCATCGCGGGGCCGCCGAGATGTCTGTACCTTGTACTAATGCATCTGGCTGGTGCCAGCAAACCCTGGGAGTGCCGCTTCCTGTGGGAGTGCAGGGAAACGGGGCAGGAGGCTGGAGGTGCCTGGCAGAGGTGCCCAGCACCTGGCTGCCTCAGGAGGTGCTGCATCGGACTGGCAGCAGGCTCGGGAAACTCTCCGAGCCGCAGCAGGCTCTGTCCCCTGGGCTGCTGGGGGATGATGATGCTGTGAGTGGGGTTCAAACCTGGCTGCTGTGACAAAGGGTGACCAGACACGGGCGGCTGCAGCAGCATGTCTGCCCCGAGCGGCTCTCCGTGAACGTGGTGGCACTGAACCGCAGCTTCCCAGGCACACCAGTGCCGGAGCCAGCCGTGCCCGGGGAGCAGGGCACTGGGCACACCGCTGCTCGGCCTCCCGGTGTTGGCAAAGGTGGGTGCGATGGCAACGTCCCTTCCCGCTGGGCCTGGCCTGCCAGGGCCGCTGCGCTCTCCAGACCCTCTCATCCTTCTCCTCGCCCTGGCCCTGGGAGGCCCTGCTCCTGCAAATTCCCCCCCAGCACAAGGTTGGGAGCATCCCAGGGACCTTGTGGCCCACCCAGGTGATGCTGCAGCTGGATGGAGGCGGGTGCTGGGGGAGTGCGTTTGCACGGGTGCTGTGTGCCCTGGGGGTGCAGGGTCCCTTCTTGCCCCGTGGGTCTGCAGAGGTGGGGCCAGGGCAGGACCGAGGGCTGCACCCAGCAGCTCTTGCGGTGCAGAGTTTGCAAGGTCTTGCATCAAACTGCTTCTACACCAGGTTTGCTGCAGGATTTCGGATAACCGGAGGAATTTGGCTGTCCCTCGTTAGCAGAGGCCGGTTTGAGACGAGGTGTTGCCTGGGGTCTGGACTGCCCTCGGGAAATGGGAGGGGAGAGGGGAGGGTGTGTGTCGGGCCGGTCCGTGCTTCCCGTGTTAGCGCCAGTTTGCTCTCAGCAGCTGAAATCATCGTGAGACCTCCGCAAACGGGAGGAAAAGCTCCCGGAGGAGGGTAGCGCGGCTCGGCTTTCGAGGAAGGAAAATCAAGCGCTCGGGAAGGGCTCTGAGGGAGCTCCCTGGGGGGGAATTAGCACCTGGTTGCGCTCAGCGACCGCTCCCTCGCTATTGATTTGTAGTCAGCAAAGGCGGGGGGTGGGGGAGATCCGGAAGCTCTCGGGTCGGTCTATACCGACCCTCCTCGGTGCTTCCTCAGTAGGCGGGCGAGCTGCTTTCCGGGGCTGCCTGGGACTGATCTGCCAGGTAAAACTCGATCTGGGGGACTAAAGCGTTGTTTGCTCTCTTTTTCTCTCTGTCCTGGCCCTGTCGCGGTCCCTGTTTGACCTGTGAGACAAAACGTGGTGCTTGTGGTGCCCGGGGGCGAGGCTGCGGGTGGTAACTGGTGGCTCTGGGAGCCCCAGCGGGGCTGGGATCCACCAGTTTCGGTTCAGATCATCCCCTGCTCGCTGGGATCGCAAGCCTTGCGGCGCTCCCTGATCCACGCAGCCTCTGGTGGGGGAGTCACGGGGGACCCTGGGCAATGACCCTTTGCATCGTAGGATTCAGGCTGGAAACGACGGGGTTTGAGCCCCCTCGCCTGCACGGAGCCCCCAGACCGTGCCTGTTCCGGGCTGCCCCGAGGGAGCAGTGATGGAGGAATTTGTAAGAGGTGGATCCTCTTGCGTTCCTCAGAGATTGGAGGGGCTGGGGTGGCCGGGTTTATCTCTTAATAAATAGGCCAATTACTGCCGTGACTAGAGGTCTGGCACCGGATGAACGAGCAGCTTCTAGAGGGGCGGCCGCATTCAAAGAAGCAGCCGAGTGCACGAGTAGCTCGGTTTATTCACGTGCAACGTATAGATTCCTGAAGATAAATGCACTAAGCTGCAAACGGGCTCCGTAGCTCTAAAACACGATTGCGATCACAAGCTTGATTTCCTGGGGCAGCGCTCGGCGTAGCCAAGGCTGTGAATCGTACCAAAAGGGGTCCCTTCTGGGAGGGTGAGAAGGACAAACCCGTCGATCTGTCCCCGGTGTTGGATTCTCGACCCCTGAGTTAGCTACGGGGTGATATTTATACCTCTTTATCTACTATTATGCAAAGTGCGTGGGTGGGACTGTGGTTGAGCCATCGTTCCTCGTGGTCAACCCTTAGCACAAAACTTCACTTTGTGTAACTTCTGTGAAAAGAGGAACCCTTCTCGGTCTTGCTCTGACTCCTGGAGAGGAAGTACAGCCCATGAGGCTTCCACCCCACTTTGCATTCCTCCCCGGTGTCATGATGACACAAACCACTGGGTCTTCACCCGGTTTCCGTGTCTGCTCTGGTCACCAGGTGTTTACCAGTGATGTTGTCATTTTCCGCTGTGTTGTGCTTCTAACGGCAGCGTCGGGGCAGGGACACGGCCTGGTGTGGGGCTCGCACCCTGCTACCGGACCAGGCCAGCCGGGGGCACCCAGCGGGTAACTTGTGCAAGCCCCGTGTGCTGGTGCCATGGAGGGAAAGCAGCTTGGCCAGGATCCTGTGGGACAGTAGTGAGGTAGTAACACTGGGTGCTGTGACCTGTGTTGGGCTTTGCACAAGGCGACTGAAACATGGCTGCGGGCAAGCAGAGGCCCAGGTGGGCAAGAGGAGCTGCTTTGGGCATAGGGGTGCCCAGTGCCAAGGGAACAGCCCTGACATTGCCAGGACCTGTGTCCCCTTCTGGCGTGGGGAGTGTGTCCTCGCAGCCCCTTGCTCACCCATCTCCTGGGGGTCCTCGCTGGCAGCGATGCCGGGTGGGCTCTGGAGGTGACCCAACTCTCGGGGCTGGGCAGAGCCCGGGAGTGCTGCAGGGGACATGTGGCCAGCAGCTTGTCTCTGAGCTGGCAGTGACATCCTGTGGGATGTGCTCACCCACACTTCTCCCTTTGCAGCTGCGTGCCAGCCTCCCCGGGGGCCTTCTCCTCACTGGGACTGGTGCCAAGACAAGCTCTTGGCAAGATGTTCTCACCACTGGGCTGCAGGAGGGGCTTCCCCAGAGAGGTAGGTGGTTTGGAGACCTTCCTGCTGCCACACAGCTGCTGTGGCTGGGGGAGGAGGAGCGTTGCGGGGCAAGGTTGGGTGCCCACTGCTCCACTGCTCAGGGTGCCAAGGGGCCGAGAGAGCATCGCTGCGGTATGGGGAAGAATTGAGAATCATCTGGGAGCTCGTCTGTGAGAGGGGAGCGGACAAGCTTCCGGCTCCTTGTTCCTGCTCAGCACCCAGCTGGTGCAGGGGTGAAGGTGACGGTCTCATCCTGCTTTTGTCGCCCTCTGCAGCCTGGTCCGTGGCGGGGACCCCCACCACCCCACGCTTATGGCCCCCAGGACATCTGGGATGAACCTCCCTGGGAGCACCAGCACAGGAGAGGCAGGGGCAGATGGCAACAGGTAAGGGGGTGGTGAGGGGAGTCATCTGGGGTAGCCAAAACCAGGAGCTCCCCTAGGAGCAGGAGGGGCAGGGGGAGACAACATGGGGAGGGGGAACTGCAGCAAAACCAAACCACCCCAGTGATCTGCCGTCCTCCCCGGCGGCAATTCGCCTTTGCAGCTTTGCCCCTGGGACTCCAGACCCTTGCCTGGCCCTGCTGACTTCCCCTGGAATGAGGAGGAGGACGGGAGATGGGCACCCCGTGACTGTCTCCCACCACCCCCTTGGGATGACAGAGGAGACAACCAAGGACCTGAGGACTTCTTCAGAGAGGACTGGTACCCGGTGAGGGAGTGGTGGGCCGGGGGGTGGCAGTGGCCGCAGGATGGAGGGCAGGGAGTGGGTGAGATGAGGCAGGCACCCTGGTGACAAGGGCATGGGGACTGGTTTCCCCATACGGTGCTGGGAGCAACGTCAGCCCAGCTTCCCCATCCTGCAGTTGCAGCGTCCCTGCCCGTGATCTGCATCTAAACCCACCCCGATTCCCCACAGGAGCCCGGCCCCGACTCCTTTGGCTGGTTTGAATGCCCTGAGGAGGAGCAGCACCCACCCTGGCCCCCTGCCAGCCTGCCAAGGTGGGTGCCCATGCTTGGGTGGGGGTGACCATGGTGGGCAGGGTCTCCAGAGCCAGGCTCTATTTCAGTGCACAGCTAAAGGGTGCTGCAGAGTTGAAGCTGGTCCTGCTCAGAGTCAGGGGGGTTGTGCCAGAGACCCCTTCCATCCTAAATTCCCCATCCTGGCACTGCCTTTGCTCTCACAGGGAAAGAGGCGGCTTCCGTCCCAGGGGCTATCACGGCATAGAGGGGAGGCGCTGCCGACCCCAGCGCCGCGATCGCCGAGAGTTAATCGTGGTCCAGCGTGTCCGGTGCCCCAGGCCCTCCAGAGGTTTGTGCTGAGCCTGCACTGCCTGCCCTGGGCTGTGAGGGGCCCCACACCGTGCTCAGCAGAACCTCCTCCGTGGTCACCTTGGGCATCTCCTCAGGCAGAGCAAGGAGTTGCTCCTGTTGTGTTTCTCGCTCTGCAGGGAAGCAGATGTCCTCCAAGCCCTCTCCTCATTCTGGGGTGAGCCAGCTGGGGGTCAAATACAAGCCACAGCACCCTGAGCGTCCCCAGCCACTTACTTCCCACAAAGATGATGTGCAGAGCAAGGAGCAGATGCCTCAGGTTCTGAGTTTTTACCTCCCTCATCCCAGCTCCCATCAGTGACCTGAGTTTGCACGGTCGGAGCCCTGTACGGTGCTGTGGTGCCCCTAACCAGGGTGCTTGTTCTCAGGGCCCACCGGCAGTGAGCGGGAAGGTCCTGGAGTCCCCCAAGCCAGATGAGATCCCTGAGAAGAGCCTGGGTGCTGATTCCCAGGCTGTGACCGAGGCTGTGGAGCCAGAGCAGGTGGGAGGAGTGATGTCGGTAGGAGAGCACCCTTCTGGGGGCAGGCAGCGGTGCTCAACCCCCTGGAGGTGCCTGGCTTGGGGGTCTCTTCAGCCAATGTAACATCTTCCTCCTCTCTCTCTCTCTCTCTCTCTCTCATCCAGCTCTTTTGCTCTTCATCTTGCTGTCTCTTTGCCAGATGTGGAAATTTTCCAGACTCTTCTCTGGGGCTGCAAACCCCCTTGTTTTCCTTTGGGTTTTAGCACCCAGTTCGTCCCATCCCTCAGCTCTGCTCCCCATGACAGACCTGTGTCCTGGCCTCACGCCATTGCATGTCCCCAGGTCGAGCTGGGAGCCGGGCAGAAACCTGCAGACAGACACAGCCAGGGCCCCTCTGCTTTGGAAATGGAGCCAGACCTGCTGGGCAAGAGCTCTGCTGGGACAGGGGAGCACCTGGAGGTATGAGCATCTCTTTTTCCCACCTAAAAGCAGCTCCCCGGGGCAGGCAGGAGCTTGCAGCCCCCTTTGCAAGCCCTTTTTTCCCCTTGTCGTGGACTCAGTATCTGAACTGCTTTGCACAGGTAGAGCCATGCAGCCAAAGTGTCCCTAAGGCTGGTGCGGGTGGTGGGTCCCCTCCCCACAGCCCGACAGCCCCTGCAGATCCTGCCGAGAGGGTCCCCACAGCAGCTGGCCCCACTGGAGAGGGGGCTGCTGAGCTCTGCCCGTGTTGCTGGGGTCAGCAACGTCTGCAGAGCGGAGCTGGAGAAGCCGAGGGAGAAGCTGCTCGCAATGGGGTGGGTTTCGGCGTGTGGTGGGCAGCAATGCAGCGTGTCCCCCACCCCGGGTGAGAGCCCATTGAGGCCGCTGCTGCTGGCAGCGCTGGCTCCCCCGGCTCCTGCGCAGCCGCTGCCTTCCTCCCCCAGCTGCCTTCTCTCCCCCAGGTTCCCGCTGCTGTTCAGCCACCCGAAAACTCGCAGGTCCCACCACAAGCTACTGCGGAGCCTGATTCTGAGCCCAGCCAGGCTTGCTCCGAGATCTGCACCACACCAGAGACCTCACCAGGGACCCAGCACCCTCCTGGGTCTGGTGAGACGGAGCCGGTACGGGGTCGGGGTGCCTCCGCTTGCCCCGAGGTGGTTCCCCGGGGTCTGGGATACTGCACAGCTCAGGAGCCGTGGGCGGGATCCCTCCGGCCACCCCTCTTGCAGGGTTACAGTGGTGTTTTGTCTGGAGGCAGAGCCTGTGCCGGAGACACCGATAACCAGGAGGCAGCTGGGAGGAAGGCCAAGAAATAACTAGAGGCTTGAGAGTGTGCTGGAGCGTGAACGACCCTGGGACTGGAGCTTTAACGAGAGCATTGCAGAGCAGCTTAATTGCTGTGTAGTGGGGAAGAAAAATCTGCTCATGGGGCTCTCAGTGGCGATGCTGAGTGGGGAGCTGGGGGAAACCCTTGCACCCAAGGGAAGGGTGGCAAAGCAGCACTCTGGGGAGCCAAGGTCCCAGCAGGTCCCCCAAACAGGTTGACCAGTCCCTGTCTAGTAATTGGTACTGGCAGCCCCAGTTTGGCCCCAACCTTGCCCAGTCCCTCTCCCTTTTAAAGCATCTGACCCTTCCTCGCCTTTTCCACCCCCAGGCTGCAGGCAACCAGCACCAGCTCTGCTCCTTACTCCCAACACCCTCCCCATCCAGCACCGACCTCCGCTCAGCCGCCGTCCTCGCCAGGAAGGAGGAGATAGAGCTGGTGAGTCCTGGTGGCCCCCAGAGGAGGCAGGTGGGGGTCTGGGACCAGCTTCAGGGTAGGGGGGGGCTCATCAAAGGACCCTTTGAACTACATTCAAAGTAATGCCAGACGATGGTGGACGTGAACTTGATGTTTTTGGGGTCGCTTGTGAGAAACTCCTCCTGGTGTCAGTAGTTGTAGGGGAAGGTGCTTGTGGGCAGGAAGGGGTTTGCAGGGGTTCTGATGCTGTTGGGGGTGTGTGGACCAGCTCAGTTGAAAAAATATCCCTGGAGGGACTGCACGCTGCTGACGGGGAGGTTTTGGGGTGCCCTGTGCTGACCCTGTGCCCTGCAGTCATACCAGCAGTTCAGCCTGACCATCGCGGTGGTGGCCACAATGCTGCTCCAGAAGGAGCCTTCCATGGAGGCATCGCTGGGGCTGGCGCTGAGGGCCAACCTGCGCCAGGGCCGGATCCATCACCTCCGGGAGCTGGAGGATTTCATCAACAGCTACGACTCGGCCACCCTGAGCCGCTGATGGGGGGCTGGGGCGAGCAGACGGATACCCCCTCTCGCCAGCTGCGGTGGGGAGGTGTTGGAGGGGCCATGCTGGTGCAGTGGGGTGCTCACGATGATGCTGAGCCCTCAAGTCAAGGTGGTATGGATGTGTTGGTGCAGTCCCACCATCTCTTGTGGAGATGGAGGAGGAGGATGGTGCTTGGCCCTGCCCAAACCTGTATGCACAGCAAAAAGGGTAAGCTGGTTTTACTGGAGGGTGGTGGGAGAGAGAGCAGCTGCGGGGAGCTCCCCTCCACCCCAGGATCCTCACTCCACTCCCGGTTCACAGGGATGTTCCCCAAACCCCCTGGGACCGTTCTTGGGTTAAAATCTAAAAATAAACCATCTGATTTTGGCAGCTCTTGCTCAGCCATCCTTCTGGAACTTACCGTGGGGGACCCCTGGCCGTAGCAGAGGTCAACGGCCACCCCCAGAGATCCTCTGGTGACATGGTCAATGCCACACTGACCCCAAGGTGGGGAGGATCAGGGCAGACATGCAGCACCTCTCCCACGTTCAGATTTCAGCCAAATTTTATTGGAGCATCGTCATCGGCTGCAGCAGAGCTGCCCCACCCAGTCCCCTCCCTGCAGTGGCTGCAGGACACGGTGGCACCAGGGAGGGAGAGCATCTGGCACTGGCGCTCATGCTCCAAGGAGGTGTCCCAGGGAAGGATGTGACCCTGGCAGCCAGCACCCCTCCTGTCCCTGCAGGTCCTCAGCAGCAGCCCCGTGCAGGCAGCTGCCCTTGTCATAAGCCCCTGGCTGCCCTCCCCTGCGAGCGGCTGCTCTCTGGGGCTGCCGCCTTGGCTGAACTGGGGGCCCTGGTGCGAGCTGCTGCTGTCTGCTCCCTACCTGCTTTACCTGTTCCTAATTGCGGGAGAGGCCGGCAGGAATTGCAGGCTGTGCTTTGCCAACAGCTGCCCGGGGGGATGGGGGGGGAAGGATCCCAGCGGCTTCTCCCCACCAGTCTTGGGCTGTGTCCAAAATGCACTTGGAACATGGTGAGACCATGGCAGGGGCTGGCGGGGCTGGCAGGGTGGCAGTGCCTGTCCCCCCTGTCCCCACTGCTAGGACACGCTGCAGTGCTTGCTGCTGCCCCGCGGCTTCGCCGTCCTGCCCCCAGCCCTCCCCAGGGGCTCCCTGCCCAGGGAACTCATCCCAGGCTTGGGGATGGGCTTCCCAAAGAAGAAACCCTCTTCCTCTGAGTCCGAGTCTGAAGATGAAGAGCAGGTAGGACACCAGGAGTCATCCTCCTCCGTGATGTCCTGCAGGTCGATGTCCTCTGGCTGTGAGCTGTGTTGGGCTGGGGATGTGCCCCCTCGGAAGGGGGAGTTTCCATTGCCTGTGGGTGTTCGGGGGTCAGGGCTCCCCAAAACCAGGTGGCCCAAAGCTCCAGGCTCAGCAGGACCCTGTGTGCTGGGCTGGGGGGTGGAGGCTGGTGGTCCCAGCATCCCTGTGTGCACAGCATCCCTGCTCTGCTCCTTCACAGCTGCTCCACAGTCCTCCAGGCTCCTGAATGCAGGATGCACAGCAGCCTGATCCAAAAAAGCCTCTGCAAGAAGGAAAATGAGGACAGGTGAGGAAGGGGAAGGCTGACCCTGCCCTGCCACAGCCCCTCGGGACACAACGGAGGGTTGTACCAATCCCACCCCAGCTGCCACTGCTCACCCTCTGACAGGAGCTGGGCTGGGGGCTTCTCACTGCTGCTCCAGCCCTGGGTTTGGCTGCACCCGTGTGAAACACGGTACACAGAGTACCCAGGGGCTGAGCAGAGCCTGATTTTGCTGCCAGTCATAGAATCACAGACTGGTTTGGGGGGAAGGCACCTGTAAAGCTTAGATAGTCCAGCCCCCCTGCAGTGAGCAGGTCTCCCCAGAGCCTTCTCTTCCCCAGGCTGAACTCTCCCAGCCTGGCTCCCAGCAGAGGGGTTCCAGCCCTCCCAGCATTGCTGGGGCTCCTCTGGCCCCGCTCCAGCAGGTCCCTGTCTCTGCTGTGCTGAGGACTCCAGAGCTGCCCCAGCACTGCAGGGGGGTCTCAGCAGAGCAGAGTAGAGCGACAGAATCCCCTCCTGATCCCCTCCCGCCACGTAGCGTCAAGCAGAGGAGTAGGGTCCCTACCATCCCCTTCCACCCGCTGCCTACAGCCCGCGGCTGCCGAGGTGCTGCCCGTCCCCGGCGCGGTCCTGCCGGTGGAGCCAGCTCGGGAGAGAGGGGTCGAGTCGGGGGACGGAGCTGAGGCGAAAGCCGAGTCGGAGGAGTCGGAGGAGGTGGTGGGGGATGCATCCCGCCCCAGGCTGCAGGTCTCGGAGCAGAAGAGCCGGCCGCGGCGGGAGGTGAGGGGCTGCCCACGCAGCGGCTTTCGGCAGAGGCTGCAGCAGAAGCAGGCGGCTCGGGCGTGCCAGTGGAGCCCTTGGTGGGTGGCCTCCTCGCTGTCGGCACCTGAGGGGCAACCGTGAGTGAGGGGGAGGCTCTTCCCACGGCCGTGAGCCAAAACCGTGTGCCGCGGGGCTCTGGCTCTGCAGCTTTCCCAGCCCACGTCCCGCCTGCCTGGGCAGGGAAGAAGCCCCACTGCACCCTGCCCGGGGCGGGGGGTAGACGGGGACCTTACCGATGGGATCCCCGCAGGCCTGGCACGGCTCGGCGAAGAGGCTCTCGAAGCAGCCGCGGCAGCAGGGCCGTCCGCTCTTCATCACGTAGCGTTGCCCGCGCAGGGGGACGTCACACTCCAGGCAGCAGAAGTGCTCCAGGTGCCAACGCCGCCCCTCTGCCTCGATGCACTCCTCCATGAAAATCAGCTGGAGCAGGGAGAACAGCCCATCTAGGCACCCAGCTAGGAAACCCATAGCCCCGAGGATGCTTTGCCTTGCGAGGAGAAGCCCCCGGTGCCATGGGGCTCTCTGCAAGGCCCAGGAAGGAACCTTCCCCCTGCCCATCAGTGGGTCTTGCTGCATTTGCAGCCTCCCAGCTAAGCACAGGAGTTTTAACAGGAAAAGGGATGTAAAAGCCTCTCCCTTGCCCGGCACCCACCTGGTCGCAGGAGGCACAGCGGGGTCGGAAGAGCTCGGCGTGGTGCCGGCCGCAGTAGATCCTCCCATCCTGCTGGAAGTAGATGAGATCCACCAGCGGCTGGTGGCAGAAGTGGCAGGAGAAGCAGGACGGGTGCCAGAACTGGTCCCCCAGCTGAGATGCTGAAATCCCTGGGTCCCCTTTGTTCAGCCGCCTGCCGCACTGCAAGACAGAGGGATGTGGGGTTTGGGGCCAGGCTGGTTTCTGGGGATGGGTACCTTCTGGTGAATGGGTGCTTAGGGGGGGATGTCTCACTTTCTTGCAGGGACAGCCATGGCAGGAACCTGGCACAGGACATGCCAGCCCCTGGCCCAGGGCCTCCCGTCTCCGTCGGGCGCTGAAGGCTCGCAGCTGCCTCTTCTCCTCCTCGGCGAGGCCGGGGCAGTAGCGCTCCTGCACAGGGAGGCAGAGGTGAGGGGGTTCAGGGTGGGTGAAGCTCGGGGTGGGCAGCACCCATCAAATAAATCCACATCTTACATCGCAGTCCTGAGGAGGCAGCTGCTGCAGGAGGGCTCTGGTGCGGAGCCGGATCCTGTCAGTGGGAGATGTGGGCTGTGGCGAGCGGGAGCCGAAGCTCAGCGGGACCTTGGGATGTCACGGGAGAGAGAAACATCAGCAGATTTTTAGGGGGGTTAAGCTGCATTGCTCGAGGGTGCTAAATGTGTTTTGTCTGGGGCTTGGGGTGCTTTGCTGCATGTACCACCCATGGGTGGCACCCACAGGATGCAAAGGGAGCACTGGGAGAGATGGGGTGCTGCCCACCTCGGGGGGTGCGGGGTCCGCAGGGGGCTCTGGGTACTCTTCCAGGGCACAGCCGGAGTCACTGTCGGACGAGGGTGGCAGGAGGCCGGTGGCAGTGCCGCAGGGGGGGGGCTCGTCTCGCTGGGGCCATGTGGGGCTCGGCACGGACATGAGCTGGGGAGAGAGTATCAGAGCTGGTGAGACCCTCATCGAGGCAGGGAGCGAGGATCCATCCCCAGGACACATTATCATCCCACCCACCCAGAATGGAGTTGTCTCTGCGTGGCAGCAGGAGGAGTGGCCCCTTGTCCCAGGGAAGGACCCTAGGGCAGATAGAGCCAGGACGATGCTCAGCACTGCCACAACCTCAACACCTGCAGCTGAACCACTGCAGAAGCCCAAGTCCCTCAAGGGCTTTTGGGATCTGCCTCTTTCTCTGCAGGCGTTAGAAGCAAAGCCACACTGAGGGCATGGGGGCTCGGCAGGGCTGGGGCTTTATCCGGAGGCGCTGATGGGATGGTGATGGGCTGAAGCCAGGCAGGGAAGACCCTGAGTGTCTGTGCTCAAGCTGGATCAAGTTTTGAGACAGTGCACTGGCCATTTGATCACCCAGAGGGAGATTTTCCCCAGATACCACCAGTCCTTTGCTGGCATGGCTGGTCCCTGGTCTAGTGGCCTGTTCCTGCACGGGGCTGTGGGAGGAGATGGACGTGTAGTCCAATTCAGTGGAAAATAATTTATTCCCCTTGGGCTCCTATTGTTCTGCCCCAAGCAGCTGTTCCTGCCCGGGCAACCGGCTCTCCCGGCCGCCACCACCTCGCCTGGCTAATGGTTATGCAGTGGAAACCCGTCCGGTCCTGTCCCCTCCTCCCCACGCGGCACTTTTCACCGCTCGCTTCCTTCCTGGCTTGGCTTTCCAAAACAAAGGCGAGATGTCAGCGTGGTGGCTCCTGGGGCTCCCGGGACACTGGCCCAGAGCCTGACGCCCTCTGCCAGAGCTTCCTGCCCTGGCGTGGGGAGGCAGGGTGGGATGTGGGTGGGATGGAGCTGAGCCACTGTTCTGATGGCAAGCTGTGGTGCTGTGTCCCCATGGCCCCGAGACACCCCTGGATTCACCCTGTGCAATGCCCACCATCGACTGCTTGGGAAGGTGTTTATCCTGCACGTGGCTTGGCACCGCTGGAGCGTTGAGGGGTGGTAGCCCCCAGGCCACACGCCTACATCCTCCTGCATCACTGCCACCACAAGGACCAGCTTACTCCTCTGCACTGGTCCTTTGGCAGGCCTGGTTTATCCCCCTGCCCATCCTGCCCAGCACCAGTATCCCTGCTGCTCCCATTAAGCAGCTTTGACAGCCCCTGCTCCTGGTGCACTCCCTCCACCACAGGAAGGGACAGCTCCCTTCCTATGTAGCATCTTGGGGTACTGGGATGTTGCACCCAAAGGTAGGAGTGGGTGGAATCAGCCCAGGTGGCTCAGACTTCCCTGCCGTGCAGCTGGGTCAATGATTAACGCTGCAGATTGGCTAATCAGCAGGAGAAAACAAAAGGGCTGCTCAATCTTTCATGAGGTTTGGGGTCTGACAGCCCTGGGGTCAGCCTGGGAATGCTTCATGGTGCTGTTCAAAGCTGTGCTCAGCTCTGGAGGGGACAGGGATGAAATAACCTGACTCAACTCTCTGTATTTGCAGCCCAAAGTAAGCCCTGGCCTTGCTGATGTGGTGAAGGGCCACTGTACCACTGCTGGTGTGGGGCCAGTAACCAGCCCTGGCTCTGCGGCGATGCAGGAAGGTCATTATGTCCTGAGGATGCTGAATGGGGACCTCCGTGGGCTCAGTGACCAGTCCCAGCTCTGCTGCTGCCTTGTTTAGGTAAGACAGGTCCCTGCGTTTCCCTCCCCACGGGAGGCGGGTGGCAGCCCCAGGCTGGGCTCGGCTCATTAAGCCCTCAAGCTGCATTTGTCTAATCTGTCAGGGCTTTGCTGTAATTAGCCTCCTCCGACGCTCCGCGGACTCAGCAGAGCTGGTGGTCCCTGTGTGGCCCCAGCCCGCTGGCACAGGGCACCTCATCCCAGGGTCGTCATCGGGGAGCCCAGTGTGGCGATGCTGGGGGAGAGCAGAGCAGGCAGGGATCCTGGCTGCTGAGAGCCCAGCCCAGCCCGGTTTGATGTGATTATGCTGGCTGGCAGCCGTCTGGGCTGTAGACAAGTCCCTGTAATTAGCCCCAGACGGTGACAGAGGTTTGTGCCTCCCATGCTAAGGAGCCAGGCAGCCCCAACAGGTCCATCTCCTCTGCTCCCTGTCCCCTCTTCCTTCCTGCCCTCCCTCACCGCCTTCAGCCAGTCCTGCTCTTGCTCTTCCCCACTGGTGTGCCAAAGGGATACAGGGATGCTCCCTGGCCCCAAAAACATGGACAGAGAGCCTGGATCAGGCATCGGGGGGAGGGTGGCAGGAGCTGCTCCTTCTGCCAGCATGGACCCGAGTGCTGGAGATGTGTCCTCCCAGAAGGGATATGCCAGGGACCAGTTGGGCAGGCTGAGTGCCACTGGCTGTCATTTGCCTTTGCTTTAAAGGGCTCTCACCCTGCCTGTGGGAGCTCAGCAACCTTGTGCTCCCCAAAGGATGGGGACCCTCCCCGCCGTGCTCCCTGGGCTGCTCCCAGCCTTTTGGTGCTAGCACAGTGTCAACCGTCCATCCAGGCCCCAGTCCTGGTGCTGGCATCGCTCTGCAGCCCCATGGGATTCCCCTTTCCACTCTGAGCACCTTCCCCACAGTAGCTACGGCCCTTTGCGAAGCAGTCACAGCTCTCTGAGTACAAGAGGCTAAAATCTGTGGGAATATTAATTTTTTGGCTCCCTGGGATCAGCCCCTGTCTCCAGCTGGCTGGGGGAGTGTGTGAGGGCTCCCATCCCTCTCCTGCCAAGGTCACACATTAACTTGCAGTGCAGCCACCCCAGCCCATTCGCATTCAGCACAGGCACCCTGTTCCCAGCACGGCCAGGGGCTGATCTGCATCTCTGCCAGGGCCTTTGCTTTACTAAAGTCACCTGTCTGTCTTAGAAGACCTACTTCAGACCCCTCTAGCCTATTTTTCAGAAGCACCAAACACTCCCCAGCTCCACAACCCTCAGGAAACCACAACAGCTCCCCATCACTAAAAAGACCAGATCCCCTTTCAAGCGCCCAAAAAAAGCACTGGCAAAGTATGTAGCTCTGTGTTCACCACCTCACCCACAGGATAACCTGTTTTTGCTTGAGCTCCTGTCAACACAGCTGTGATGAAGGTGCATGGAAATAAAGATGCAGAGCAATAAAGATGCATCTTTTCTGGAGCAAGATAAGCTGAGGTCTGGCAAGGTGAGCTGGAGCAGCTAGTCCTGCAACACAGCCCAAGCCGGGCTGCCCAAGCTGGAGTCTGACTCCTGAAGTAGCTCACAGTGGCTTTTGGACCTGTGATGGCACAAGATGGAGCAACAAAGGGGTGCTGCTGGCCGGGCACAGCAGTCTCATGGGCACAGCAAGGTGGAGGGATGGGGTTGGTGCAGTACCCTAAATGCTGGGGGGGGGGGGGGGTCAGCATCCTGCTCTGCCATACAGTGCCATGTCACCAGAGGGGACTCTGGCCAATGCTGTGGCCTGTTTGCTCGCCAAGGGATGTGCCAGTGCTGCAAAGGGCTTTTCTTAGTGTGTTTTCCCCTGTTCTGAGAGCGCAGGTGCAGGCAACTGCCCCAGCTTGGCGGGGAGCAGTAAGCCATTAACCTGCTCTAACTCGGCCATTTGTACATCCGTGGGTACGACCCGAGACCCCTCACCCCACCTCTCCCCCGCAGCCACCAGATCTGATCCTGGCACTTCAGTGTGTGATGGGGCCCAACCGCCTCCGGTGAAAAGTTCAACCAACCCCAAAACATCTCCTTCCTGCTGAATCCCAGGTGGAGGAGTGATGGCGGAGCCAACAGCCCCTTCCTGGAGACCCTCGTCGCCCGAGGGAGCCGGGCAGCCCCGCCAGCCCCATGCACCTGCCTGCTCTGGGACTTGGAGGTGACCGTGCAGCTCGGGAGGGCAGAGCCTGGCACCGTGGAGCACACACTGTCTCCTGCTTTCGGAGGATGTTTTCCCAAAATAAAGACCCCTAGGGCAGCGATACCATTCTCCTCCCCACATTTATTTCTCCCAGAGAAGACCAGCCAAAAAAACCCCAACCCTCTCTCTCCTCTCCTTCACCTCCTCTTCCCCTTACAACAATTCCCGGACGGGGACTCTCCGGTGCCCTCCCCACTCCAGCCTCCCAAGCGCCTTTTTCCCCCAGCTCAACGCACGGCTCGGACAACCGACCCCCGTGAAACCCCTTTCCAGCCTCACCTACCTGCCCTTTCCCCGCGGTCCGGTACCGGGGCTCCGCCGGCTGCTCCAGCCCCGCTCCGGGCTCCGGCCCGCCCTGCTCGGGAGGAGGCGAGGGAATGGAGCCTGGGCAGGGAAAACTCTGCAAAGCGAAAGGAAAACATCCAAGCTCAGGCAGGGAAACAATTTCTCTTTTTTTTTTTTTTTTTTTTTCCTCTCTCTCTTATTTTTTTTTTAATCTGCCTGCCCAGGAAACTGGATCTGTGTCAGCCGGGGTCCTAATTACAGGCTTTTTAGCCTAAATCTACAGAGACAGCCAATGGCAGGGAATCCCAGCGGCAGGCAGGGAGGGGAAGAGCAAAGGATGGTGGAAAAGGGGGGTGGACATTAACCCTACAGGGGAAAGAGCTCTAGATGACATCTGGTTTTCTCCCTACCTCTCATTTTCCGGGCGTCCGCGCCCTTCCCTCCATCTGCGGCTCGGTTCACCCCAGGTTGTCGTTTTGATGATTTTTATGATCCCGCGCGGTGATTTATTTTCCTACTGAGATCAGAAAGAGTTGAAGCTTCATGAAAGAGAGGGGAAGTGTCATTACACCCCAATTTAGAGGTGGAGAAACTTTGGCTGGGCTCTCACAAAGGAGTTAGCCAGAGGCAAGTCAGGATGTCCCAGTTTTCGCACGCCCAGAACACCTGACGAGTCTCCTAAAAGCCATTCAGACCGGCGGCGGCTGCGGCGATTGCGCTCGGGTAAAATTTATCAGAGTCTCCAACGCGAGGCAGAGCGTCTTTGTTGTATTTCTGCGTGTTTCTCACATGCCACAAGATTTTCCTGCCTGCTGGTGTGCGTTTGGGGATGGGCACAGACACGGCACCCCCCCAAAAACCCCACATCTGCAGGGGCTGGACCAGACCTTTGCCACCCGCGTGGGCTTGGCATCTCGCTGCCCAGGAGCTGCCATTCGTCTGGGGGCTCCGATGGGAGCCCCGAGGGGTGCAGGCGGCTCGTGCATTATGTAGGTTTCTGGGACCAGGGTCAGGACTGCAATTTAAATGTGTAGCGATGGTAATTTGTGGAGGAGGTGGCCGGGCTCTGCTGGCACTGCTGGGAGAGGCCGTGCAGGGCGGTGTTGGTGGACAGGTTGTTGCACTGCTCACGGGTGGTTTATAGGTCTGCAAAATCCCTTGGGCAGGGAATGAAGCAGGAGGCAGAGGAGAAGGGGCAGGGGAGCATCTCCCCAGGCTGCCGCTCTCCTTCTCCCCTCGCAGGGGTCCCATCGGGGCTGCAGAACCAGCACTGTGATTCCCCAGGGACCCTTTAAGGTCTCAGATCTGTGCCAGGAAAGTTAATCCACTGTTTAGCTTTGGTGGGAGGTTGGTCCCTGCAGCTTTATCTGGACTCGTTTGCTGCTCTGGACTTTGTACCACTGAGTGGTGGTGGGCCCCTGCTGCCAGCTCCCAGCCCCACGTGTCCACACTCCCCACATTCCACCATCGCTCTACACGGTGGAAAGATTAATGGGCAAAGTCCTGGTTAGGAGACCAGCCGGGCACAGGGGCTCAGACTCGACAGATGGGTCACTCCAGGCTTTCTGAGGTGGGACCGGCCGACGCTTCACTGAAGCCACCACCCTGGAAACACCACGAGGTCCCCCTGGGCGAGTGTGGACCTGTGAGATGGCACGTGTGACAGGCAGGACGCTGGCCCGATGGGACCAGCATGCAGCTGGCAGCATACCCGCAGAAAGGGCAGGGCTGCAGAGGCACAGCTCGGTGACTCGGTGCTGCAGCAGGGCAGGAGCTCCCACCACCCCTCCAAACCCGCGGCTGATGTCCCACAGCTCCGCACCGGAGCAGCGCGGGCGGGATTATAATTGCAGAGCGATGTCAATTGTAAAAATGGAAATAACTGCAATTGTAAAAGCTGCATCCCAGCCTAACTCTCCTCCTGGTGTCCCCGTTGTCCCCTTGCATGTGCCCTGACCCTGGAGATCCTGCCCGTTTCTGGTCACCCTCTGAGGCCAAACACCACTCACGGGTGTTGTGCAGAGCACCCCCCCCAGCACCACCCCCCGCCCCCCGCCCCCCCCCCACCCCCCCCGCCCCCCCCCCCCCCCCCCCCCACCCCCCCCCCCCCCC
>JANIJG010022715.1:43454-54815 GCA_024611175.1 Megaceryle torquata | reverse complement strand
GTACAGACGAGCGTTTTTGATGTTTGGGTGTTTTTGTGTTAATACGTAGTCCACAAGATTCGGGTTTTTGTGGGGTGGGGGGGGGGGGGGGGGGGGGTGGGGGGTGGTGGTCAGATCTGTAGCTGTGACCTCTGTGAGAAGTCACCAGGAGCTGTCTCCATGTTGCACAGAGCTAGGTCCAGCTGGCTCCATGATGGACCTGTCACCAGCCAAAGCTGAGCCTGTCAGCAAAGCTGTTGGTGTCTCTGATAACATATTTAAGAAAGGGTAAAAAATGCTGTGTGGCAGCTGGGAGAAGAGTCAGAACATTTGAAACAATGCTGCAGACACCTAGGATGGTGAAGAAGAAAGGAAGGAAGGGGAGGAGATGCTCCAGGCACTGGAGCAGATTCCCCTGCAAACAATAGGGAAGACATGGAGAACCATGATGGAGCAGATATCCACCTGCAGCCCCTGGAGGACCCCACGCTGGAGCAGGTGTCCGTATGCTGAAGCCCATGGAGTCCCCATGCCAGAGCAGGCTCGTGATAGGAGTTGTGGCCAGGAGCGAGGGACCTGTGCTTGGGCAGTTTTCTGGCAGGACTTGTAACCCCATGGAGGTCCCATGCTGGAGCAGTTCCTGAAGACTGCAGCCTGTGGGAAGAACCCACATTAGAGTAGTTTGTGAAGGATTGACCCCTTGGGTGGGACCTCTTGCTGGAGGAGGGCAACAGTGTAAGGAGGGAGGCGTGGCAGAGATGAAGTGGTATGAACTGACCACAACTCCGATCCCCCATCCCCTGCTCCACTTGGTGGGGAGAAGATAGAAGAGCTGGGACTGAAATTGAGCCTGGGAAGAAAGGGGGTGGGGAAGAAAGTGTTTTTAGCTTTGTTTCTCACTCTCTCTCTAATTATCATTAACTTAAGGTAGAGTGTTTTGCCTATGACAATAAGTTGCGAGTCATCCCTCTGTCCTTATCTCGATGACGAGATAAAAATAGATTATAAAAGACATTAGATAATATAAAAGAAAATAATATAAATAATAAAATAAATATATTAAATAAAATAATATAAAATAAAATAATATAAAATAGATTATAAAATAGATTAAAAAGGTCCTTATCTCAATGATGAGATATTTCCTCCTGTCCTGTCCTGTTGAGGAGGGGGAGTGAGACAGTGTCTGGGTGGGTCTGGTGGCAGCCAAGGCCAACCCACCACAGCACTATAATGTTCACCCACTTCCAGATGTAAATCCCGTGGGTACATTGTATGGTCTTGCAGAGGATGTGTCTGAAAGTGTCATGCAAAAGATGTTCTTCTACACTACTCCAGGCTTTCCAGTGCAAATTCTCCAACTAGGTTCTCCCCTCCACTACATACCTCATTTTTAACCAACTCAGTTTGTTTTCCTGTATGATCACTCCAGGGTCCTATTGTTATTTACACACAAAAGTGAATTTTAAAAAATAAATAATTCTGAATGCAAAATTCAAGTCCTGCTGGCAATAGCATTGGCTCTGCAATCACAGATGCAGTAAGTTATCTAACACTGGTGTTTATTATTTCTTTTTTTCCCCTGAGATGTATTCAACTCAAAACCTGACATTTCTAAACTCATGTTCTGTTTTCATCACCTTAGAGAAGCAGTAAAAAAAGTTCAAACAAAACCAAACTTAAAACAATACATCACAATTCAAGGAAAAGATTTTATTTCAGGGCTAACAAGTTGATAATAAATAAAGGAATATAATAATGTAGTAACAGATGTTCTCATGCACTTAACACATACAATAACGCTGGCTTACACCGCTGTTTGGACAGATTGAGAAGAGGTATTTGGCAATATTTTAAGTTTGAATAGTGTAAAGATCATAGAACAAGAAATTCTTTCTGCTGTTTTTACATTTCTTTTATACAAATTCAAATAAATATTAATACATCTATTTTTCCTCAGATTTTCTGTTCACTTTTAACATGCCCGATAACTAAGCCACAGTGATATACAACTGCCAAGAAAGAGTAATTATGTATTATGCTTATTAATATTCCTAAAATGTATCATATTTATGTCGCATTGTGCAAGCTCTTCAGGTAAAATTAGATTTTAGGAAAAACTGCAGAAAATTTAAGCTCATTAAAACATATCCAGTGCAAAGGCCAGTCTAGTCCACACATTATGGTACTGTAATGTAAGCCGATATAATTTAAATAATAAAACATGCCTATATGTTCAGAGGAAGCTGCATATGTTTTATGTTTAAAGAGCTGACGTCTAATATGCAGATTCTGCAGTATCAGACATTTTTCAAACCTTCATGAGATGGCAAAATAATGTTAAGACTTCATAAGTAGGCCTTTCTTTTTTTAGGATAACTCACATTAACAGTACTACAGTGGCCAAAAAAAGACAAACTATTATAATAGAAATCAATCTGATTAAAAAATTAAATATTCCAATTAACACTGAAAAAGTGTCTGTAATCATTATTTACAGTTCATCAATGTTACCAGTGTATAACTGCACACAGTCAAAGTATACCACCTTCCAAGCAAATACCAATCCCTGCATCCCCATTCAAGCATTCCATAGTGGTGTGTTGCTTCTGCACAACGTATCAGTTTAAAGAGGGGGATCGATCTGTGGTCCAGAGCAATTCTATATATGGCCATTTGGTTTGCAAGCAGCGTTTTACAGGGGTGTCATCAGTCTGTAGCATTGGCTCTTCAAAACCCATAACAACTGCTGTGCCTTCTACATACATGACCTGTCAAAAGAAAACCAATTATGTGTGTTACACACTCCTTCCAAGAAAGCTGAAAATGAAACAGGTCATTTTTGTCCCCCAGGTGGTTTTTTTTTTTAAATGCAAGTCTGGACTACTAAAGTATTTCACAAAAAATCCCAAACATCTCAAGTTAGAGGTAGGGGTTACTTATATAAGTTGCAGTTTGTCAGTGTTATATCTCCACTGTCCTTTACAGTTGAGATCCCACTTCTCATGGACAAGCACGAGAAGTATTCAGTTCAAACTGCAGAGCTTAAGAGATGCAGTCTAGCCACCATTCCAGCTAAAATACAATCAGGAGCACAAAGCCATTTCCAATTCCAAGTATACGAGTTTGGAAGAAAATTACTGAAATAACAGTTTTGTAAAGTCTGTTTCAAGTTGAAGCATTTTGCCTGTAACTACAGTCAGTTTTGCCTACTAATTTTTATTAGGGCTAGATTTATGTTTCTTAAATCTTACCTTTTCATTATAGTTAGATTGCTTCAGTCCATTGTAATGGTAAACAGTGAACGACTCTGAAACCCTGGAGTCCTAGTAGAAAGAAAACAGTTAATTCATGTGACACATTGTGCTTGACAGTCTCTTCTCTTTACAACTAGGCAGATACATTTAAAGAGGAAGACTCAAGGGAATCATACAAAAAGTACAATTTCTTTAGGTGACATCACTGCGAAGATTTTGTTCATTTTACCTTTCTCATTAGAAATAAATAAATAAGTCATTAAATTAATGGGTAATGTTCCCAAAGAGCAAGTAATGATCTTCTTTGTACATCTGAACACTTTGAACTGCAACTTCAGCACTAACTGTGTAGAAACTGTCCTAGTTTTTAAGTCAGACACCTTATGTAGTAGCCACATTCGTGTGTATTTATGACCATTTGGACACTATGAAATTAAACATCGACTAGGGACCAGATCCAATTCCAAACCCTCCACTTCAGAGCTAGTAATTTCTGCCCACGGTTGCCTTCCTGTAAACTAATTGTAGAGTCACCTGTTCAGCTGAGGCTTAACAGCAGGTGTACTGCAGTTGTCAACCTTTACCATTCCAGGTGTCTAAATGCTTTAGTCCTAAAAAGGACCGAAACGTTTTGGATTTCACAGAATCAGGAAACACAAATCAGTTGTAATATCATCTCTTTTATGCCTGCTGGACCAGGCTCCAAACAAAAGCTTATTCCTTTTTGAAGTGCATGAAGGTAAAGGCTGGCATGAGAAGAAATCTGCTCAGGTTACAGTACATCCAGCAGATTAGAAAAAGCAATCCTCCTCTTAAACGATGCAAAAACCTTATCTCTCTGTGGGTCTCACAGCAACCCAGGCTATTCAGTGGAGGGAGCGTGGTGAAAAGTACGGCTAAGTAGTACCTCTACTTACAGAAGTTGCTTCACAGGGATAAATAAAATCAAGCTTTGCTGGGAAGGAAAAAGGACACATTCTTTTGCCTGAGGAAGGTATGCTCACTCTGAAGGAGAAATGCTGCTTCCCAGATCCTGTCCCATGGATGTTAATTTTGTACAGTAACTGTTTCATGAAAGAAGGGCTGCCAGGGAAGTCAGGAATCTCCCTCTCCAGTTGACTGCCCTAAAGAGTCAAGCTTGCTCCCTCAGCCTGAATGATCTTTGAATAATTTTCTTTTAAGCCAACAGCTTTGAAAAGGAAAGCTGAGATACTTCCCTTCTTCTGAGGTGAAGTTTAGTACTTTCTAGATTACATAAGAATGGGATGTGGGCATTCTCAGCCAAAAAGTAATCAAATCTGGATCTCCTGAGCACTAGCTACCTGTTCAGATATCATATAAAGAGGAACATCAACAATTCCAACCATCACTGGCATCTGCTATTTCCTCACAGTATATTAAAGACAGACATTCATCTTCATTTCTGCAGAATTTCACTTTCAGAAAGACTTCTGAAGGAGGTGTCAATATGCTCTGATCCACAGAGCACACACAGATTGGGCAACACACGAGTGCCCTCAGCACTCATTCAGTAAATGACGACAGCAGGTCCCAGTCCAAAGTGTGCTAATAGCTCAGACTGTACCCTTAATTCACTAACACTTCCCGTGTTTTGTACTGGAGCCCGTGAAGGTTTGACAGCACAGGCAAAACTGCGTTGTGAGGAATCGTGCAGCAGGGAAATAGTACTTGCTGGACAGGTATTGGCTTGGGGGCTCCTGGTTTACAGCAGGTCAAGAGTTCCTCCGTCACCTCTCTAGGTGACTAAGGTTGGGATCTGCCCATCATTCCACTATGCTCCCTTTTCCAGCTGCCTTTCTTCAGTCAGTGATACCTTTCAGCAATAGGCAACAGAGGCAACAACTCCCTGTGATGGCTGTTTTCTCCTCCAGTACTGGATGGTTTAGGCACAACACGTTCCAGAGGATGGGCTTTGTCTTTCTTAACTTCATTTAAAGCACCTGGGTTCTAAAATTAAGCAGTGAAGTCTTCCAGATTTGCAAGTGTAATATAATTGTAGAAAATAAGTTTAAAGTATATTCAATTGTAAAGATATTTCCACTTCTGGATATACAAATAAAATGAAGAAGAAACAGTTGGCAAATACACAATGCAGACAAAATTCTGTAAATCTGGAGAAAATTAATTCTCTAACTCCCCCTTTTTCTTCTAGATGATGAATCATCTCTTAATGATCTATTCAGTCCCTACTATCTTTGGCAGTGCAGTTCTAGTGTCTTCTGAATGATGAGATTGTTTCACAATACAGAATACTGCACCCAAACACTGCTGTACAACCCTGAGCAAAAAGTCCTGCTGAATGCATTTAGAAAATATTGTTTCCGCATTGCCTTGGTCATACAAATTAAGCCATGTAGTTTCAATGACATGTTCAGCTACAAAAACCTCCAAAGCAGTACTCCTCTCAGCCCTTCTCTTGCCTCCACCTGCCTATCTCTGCCCCTGGGGAAACCCTCTCTTCTGCCAGTACAAGCATTTGCATGGCCATGGAACAAGCCTCCATGAGCCTGCAAAGAGAGCGGTCCTCTGGACCAGCTCCCTGTTCTGGTTTACTACATATCTGTGCAAAGAGGTTCCAGGTGGCTGGAGGGAGGCAGCATGAAGGCAGGAAGATGTTACCCAGGGCAAAGGGAGAAGAGGACAGCAGTGCTAGGTTAGCACATGCTTCTCAGTGGGGGTTCTAACTTAATGAATATATGGAACAGATTGAGAATTTGAAAATAATTTTCCATTACCTTGGCAGACAATGACTTCCACATACGCTAAACATAACTTTATAATAATTTTTTAACTGTCAAAAACTTTACATTATTAGAGATATACATAAAAATAGTATAAAATATGTCTGCAACCTTTTCCCATTTGGTAGTAACTACAACAGACATTTGTAGTATTGATAAAAACAGTATGGTCATTTATCCTCAGAAAAAATAAACTCAGATGAACTTTCTAAGTAGGGAACCAGTTGAGTTGCATATGCAGAATGATTATACATTTCCTGAAACTAATTTTGCAACTTGTCACTATCATGGAGCTTCCTTCCAGTGTAAAGCTGATAAAATCATGGACACCTCATGCAAAACAGAAGTCTACAACTTGTAATACAAGAAGCTCTTTGCTGGGCAGCTGTATCGAGTGAATGAAATATTACTAAATAAAAATAGCTGTGATATTGATGGAAGTGTGTAACAAACCTCCAAGACGTGCAGAAGAGACAATGCTCTGCAGCAATAATGCAGTATTGATTACCTGCTCAGGGAAAAATTCTTGCAGAAAGGGACCCAGTAATATGATGCCCAGTCCTTCTGGGTCCAATTTGGTCTTCATGAGGTTTACACTATGACAAAAACATTGAATATAAATGTATGAGTAAGACATTTTGATTCTTGCATGACTAAGTTATGCTGTGCTACCACAGTGCTGGCTGCCAAGTACAGCAATACTATCCTATTTTTAATCGTGTGACAACTGCACCAGAATGGTATGCAAGTTGCCAAAACGTGGTTATTTTTAAAGAAAAGTAATCTGTTATTTTAAATTAAATAAGTGGTAATTCTGAAGGATCACCGTATTTGGTAAAATAATTTGAAACCTGCATTATCTAAACCCAGGTTTACAGCCCAGAAGACGTTTTGGTGTCTTGTAAACATTCTTGAACTAAGATACACAAAACAGTCCTCTTTTAAATACAGCTCCCTAATTGCCAAACAACCTGTTTTTAAATAGAGATTTGAAAAGCCTCCAAGATTTTTTAAGTACACTGAAAAAAAAAATTGTGAACAGACATATTTCTTACTTACATCATATCCTTGTTATCAAAGAAACCAAACCCCATAAATAATGAAAGCATTAACAAGACTAATCTGAAAGCCTTACTGCATGAATATGGTATAAATTCAGGTCACTACAAATATCAGTTATAACCTTATATTTTTATTTAAGCAGTATATTTCTACAAGCATCAGATTGCCCAGATGTTTATTTGCATCTACCTATCCTCTCGCCTAAGTTACAAGTTGTACCGTACACAAGAATGTCTCATTGGGTCAAACCAACAAAGCATCTTGCCCAGTACCCTGTCCCTGACATTGGTCAGTAGTGGATGCTTACGACAGAGCACAACAGGGCAAACATACAGGGATATCCTTAGTTTACCCTCCCCATTTCCAGCAGTCTGCTCCTCAAAGACATCTCAGTGAAAGGCAGTATCTAAACCGCAAAGATACGTATTTTTTCTTTCCATGCATGTGCCTAATTGGCTTTGAACCCACATAGACTTGTGGCATTTAATAAACTCCACTCACAAAATTAAACTGTGGATTCTGGGAATAAGTATCTCCTGTTCTGAACCTGTCACCTGATAATTCAGTTTGATGACACCGCACTTTTTTATTTTGAGAAGCAATTACCAATCATTTCCTATTTATTAGAAACTCCTGATTTGAGAAACCTCTCTTACATGCCAATGGTCATCTTTCTTTTCCAGGTTGAACAGTCCTAACCTAGATTTTCTTGTACTAATGTCCCTCTGTACCTTTGACAGCCTTGTTGCCTTCCTGATACTTTCTAAAAAGTTGGGTTTTTTAAGATGGAGTGAAACATCAGGCAGATATACAATGGCATAATTCATAGAAATCTCACTCCATATGTCATCTATCACTGAGTATCAGTTTAAATCTAGAAATAATAAAAAAAAAAAGGCAAAACTACAACTGATGATCTGTAAGATATTGGACTTCAATCCTTCTCATTTTTACTGCTCTCAAAGTACAAAATTTAAGATATTTCAGTAACTGTCTGAAACCTGCTCCAGTTCTTGAAATGCTGTAACAGAGTTGTAGAAACACTGTGTTTGTAAATAGAACCAAGGCAGATTAAAAGCAAAATAATTTTGAAAATGCACTTAAAATGAAAGCAAGCTATATCCTCACTAATGAAATACAAGAACTGTTGAAAAATGTGGAGCTATAAGTATGGACAGTGTACAAAATTAAATCAATTAAGCAAGAGGGGAGATTTAATAGCATTTGATTGCTGTGCGTTTCAAATGAGGCTTTTTCATTCAGCAAACAGGTAACACCATTTGGTGATACTGATACTGCAGCAGAGCTACCAGAACAAGTGTGTGTACATGCTTCAGTCCCTTCCGTACAAACTCTACCATCTTAACTGAAGAGGTCGTGAACATTGGGGTGATGAACTGATGGCCTTTGTACTGTTATTGCTGAGAAGTGTATGGGGACAAAAGCCTCCAGCACTGGTCAAACAGACAGATAGGATAAAATGCTTTTAACAAGCTAAACCTACATTGACAGATATACTCAAATTGGCGCCCTAGGGAGCATCAGATAAGTTTTTAGAAACAAATGGACAAACAAGACTGATATATTTAGTTATAGATATATTATATATCTCTGATATATTTAATAAAAGACTAGAAAATTTTACCAAAATCACGTGCAATGGCATTCAGTACCAAAATGGCTAATCTAACTTGTTATTCACATGTGCTCTACAAAGTTTTCCCCTCTATAATTCTTAAACTCTAAGCAGGTCTGACTGTTATTCATCTCAAGGTTCTGAGAAGCTCAAAGACTTAGATTAGATCATCACAAAGATTCTCCATTCAGTTCCTCAACTAAAAAATGTAAATACTACTCTTGGAAGTGATGCCTTTAATTTTACTTAAAAACCAACAAACAAAAATCAACCAGAAAAGCCTGTATGGAAATTGAAGTGTGTTATTTATACTTGTGTGCCACATTAAATAGACTGGATATCTACAACCAAAACAGAGTAGGTCCTCAAGACAATAATATTAGACAACATCATTTAAGAGGAGATAATTGACTGAATATTCCATGGTTTGATCACAGTTTTTTCCAATACAGCAGGCTTTCTGACTGGCTCTTCCTACAGCAATTTATATTCAATGAGCTATGCACAATAGAAGAGGCCAGGGCTATGCCACAAATGCCTTGAAGACAAATGGAAAAACTCTGAATGCAGAAAGAGGGTTTTTGCAGATTTTTTTTGTTTTGCTGCCTCAATAAGGCCAAAAGTTTCTCAGACTTATTAAACTGAGGTTTGGGGTTTTTTTTAAGTTTACTTCCTTTTAGAAAAACCTTTTGCAGATTTTATCACTTACTGACATAATACAAATGCAAGCCTTTCTGTCTTCTATTTTCTTTGGTTTTAGTTTCCCAGGTGTCTTTTGATTTCAATTTTCACTCTTATTCTCTACAGAGAACAGCTCAGTAAACTTTGTTTTACTTTGTAACATTAGAAGGGACAGAAAATGGCACCAATTGAATTTCAGATGGCTGTGGTAAGTAGACTTGCAGTCTCCAGCCATTCTACAGGAACGACCAATTTAGACCCCAATAAACTAGACCATATCTTTACAAAAGAGCAGAACTATCTTTTGGAGATGTAAAAAAGTTCAAGCACTCCACTTTTGTTTCTGGATTAAGCATTCAGTGGCAAAACATAACCTTTGGTGTCAAAGTTTGCTAACTGCTGCCACTCTCTGTTCACCTAAAATGTAAAATTAGTCACCTTTTTCATTTGATAGTTTTAAGACTAATCCTAGGAATCAAGGGGTTATTTCTGGAAACAAATGACAATTATAACCACTACAAGGTACTGAGTGTTGGTGGAAACAAAAATATCACTGAAGCAGTTCCAGCTTCAAATTCTGTCGATAGATCCAGTGGTAAACTGATGCTAATCTGCCTCTGAGTACCTTCGTTGTTTGGCTTTTCTGTCACACTGTTTCACCCCCTTAACATATGGAAATATATTCATGACTATCTCCTCAATAAAGAGCAATGCAGTAGGTCTGACTGGTAGAGATAAGTAGAAGCCAAAAAACCCAAAGTTAGAGACATTTTAATTGGAATTCATCCCATTTAATTTAAAGCTGACTATACCACTTCAAAATAACATTCTGTACCCAGAAGGTAGGCTAGAAAAATTTCAGAAAAAAACCCTGATTTATGATTAATAAATATATGGTGAGTTGATACTTCTGTAGTATTCACATTTTATTATACTTACTATTCAGGATCAGAGACAAGGTCCAGAGCCTTC
This sequence comes from Megaceryle torquata, assembly GCA_024611175.1. NCBI lineage: Eukaryota > Metazoa > Chordata > Aves > Coraciiformes > Cerylidae > Megaceryle > Megaceryle torquata. Next base: position 44,466 of record JANIJG010022715.1, on the reverse strand, counting down.
ATTACATCTTCTAACAGAGTGTCAGGTATAAAACCATTATCTAAAGAAGCAGCAAAGCTTCTCATTAGGAAAAGAAACAAAAGGTTTTCCAGAAGTAGAAATTTTACTCAAAAATGCAAATACTGCATAGCTTTATCCCTAAAACTTGCAAACAAATAGCAGGGTACTAGAAGGAACATAATTTTCAAATGCTTCCACTTAAAAAAAAAAAAAAGAAAAAAGAGAGGAGTGCAACACAGAAACTGTAGGTTTATTATTCATATACTTAGAATCTTAATACTCACTAAGAGTTCACTCTCTTTATAGCAATCTCCATCTCCATACCTTGGGATAATAACAGAACATTTTTTCCCCTTTTGATCAGTTAAAACAGTATCTGAATGTTAGACAACCTCTGCTTTCCAAAACATAACATTTTCTGTGCATGCCACTTACATTGAAGAACAAAATGTCACGAAGAATGCAATCATAGTGGATTTCTTCTTATTATTCTCTTATATTTTCATAAAATCAGAGAATTCAAATGATACCTAAGCTTTATGTTAATTACAAAGAACATACAAGGTTAAAAAGCTTATGCTCTAGGAACTCCCTATTGCACAATGTTGTACTCAACTTCTCTTACTATAGAATTCTCAGAAAATTTCTTCATGTCACTTTTAGATTGACTACTGCATTAAACATTTATTGTCTTATGTACTAAATGTTTCATTCGTCTCTTAATCAGTACAGGTATAAACAGCATATTACTCAGGCAGGGAATTTGAAATGGATTCAGAAGTGCAGCATTTGGAACAAGTTACAGAAAATAATGGTCCTACTTCTGAAGAGATATCCTGCACGATGCAGTGTTCATTACTATTTGGAATTTGTCTCTACAGAATTAATACATTTCCATTAAAAAAAAAAAAAAAAAAAAAAAAAAAAAAAAAAAAAAAAAAATTTTTTTTAAGCAAAAAAAACAGCCCTTACCCACAGGGGCATATGTTGGGAAAACACCCGAGGCGGGTTT
>JANIJG010022715.1:14114-35727 GCA_024611175.1 Megaceryle torquata | reverse complement strand
ATGAAAAAATATATTAATATATTTAATACCCTTCTTATGTAAAAAAAATCCCAAACAAACCAACACCAGAAAAAAAATGCATTTAAATACTGTTTAAGTGAGGTTACTTCAGTTTTAGAAACAACCAAATATTCAGATAGCTAATCAAGTGCAACTTTTATATTAGAGAGAGAAAATGAAGGTAATGTCTTAAATATCACTAAATGTGCTTCACCTCTGCTAGAAGAGTTTCCTCACTACAGACAGTCCCTGCTCCCTGCCTTTCCTATTTTTTACCTCCTTCCACATTTAGACTTTCAGTTAATTAATTCTCAAATCCCAACCTGAAAGTAGAGCTGCCTTATCAAGAGGTCAAAGACGCTACTCTGTACACAATAAAGTTGCTAGCAGTATGAAAGCAGACAACCAAAATAACTCATTGAAAAACTCATTTTTGAATGCTTCTCAAAAGGTGCTTAGAAACGGATTGCTTCTATACAAGTTCAGTCTGTCACATCATATGTTTATTAGGCAGTTTGGGAGTTTTGCAAAAGCAGCGTGTGGCATAAAAGTTTCGTAACAGGACTGTATATTTTAAAGACTATTTTTATTATTGAAGCATATGTTGTGTTGGCAGGCTCATTTAGTGTTTCTAGTTCCCTGCATCTATCCCAGTAGGGTTTGGGAAAGTGGGAATAAAGCAGGCTGGACAGAGAATAAAAATATGTCATCTTCCACTTCCCAAGGATACATGGTGCCCTGCTCACAAAGAACATCTGGTCTTCAGACATTTTGGGGAAAGATATGCAGAGACAGAAAACGGACACAAACTAATTTCCTTGTTGTTTAGCCCAAGAACATTTCACTTTAAAATATCTTTAATAGGCAGTCAATAACTATATTTAAAAGTCTCTATTTCATAAGCTCTGTTATACATGTATGATGTTTATCTTTTTGTGGAACAAACATTCTAAGAGGAAGAAAGAACCCGAGTAATCAATCTAGAACACCTATTTATAACAGACAAGAACAGATTAATAGCCATTCATATAGCTTCATTTTCTCAAACAGAAGACACAATGGGCATACCAGCAGTTCATACACTAATTCTGCAACTGCCATTTGGTAACATGAATACTAGATTTCTAGTTCTATGTCTCACAAAAGCCATGTAAAATAGTATTCCTAATATCATTATCTGGTAAACAATTTCTCCAGTTAATAGGCTGTAATTAGAAGCTAAGATAAAATAAAAAGGAAGGTGGATTGTAGAGCAAAGAAGGGGTGGTGTGAGCCTGGGACTATAACAGTTTGATTTCTACCGATTACCTCATATAAGGATACAGGGAATATGGGGAGCTGTTCATTCTACTTACCTATCATGTCTCTTCTTTGTGACACTACAAGCATATCAAATTCTGTATTTTGGAAGTCATTGGGTTAGATTTTGGAACTCAAAAAAATTCTGTGAGGAAATGACGCAATAAAATTTCTTTTAAACTTTAATTCCTGGAATGATTTCATGAAGATAACTCCTGACTCTGAATATATTATTCACTGTACTAAATTGGTTTATTCACTGATCTGCATTGGTTTAGAAACTTTGACAACCATGAATATATGCTGTTTGAAAAAGCATGGAAACTAAACTCAGCTTTCCCCCTGCCCCCTCCATGTGCTGGGGCTGCATCTTATAATTAGAACAGCATCTTTTACCTCTGCCTTCTGTCCTTCATAAACATGCAGTCATGTCAAAGCCTGATGTAAACACTGGAGCATACCACTGCATTTATATACTTTCTGTAAAAGGAGTATTCTACTGCATGGAACTACACCCTTCTTTCCATTCTTCACTTGATGTCAGATTAACTATTAAGAAAGATAATATTTTCTTCCTAAATATTTACATACTACTGGATGATTTGTAAACCGGTAGGAAATGAAAGCGCACTAAATTTATCAGTCAAAGCTCTTGGGGTAAGACTTTAGAAGGTCTTTAAGAGAATAAAAGAGAAGGTTATGCTTCTCCCCTCCACTTAGAAGTACTGAATGAGCTACGAATTAATTAGGGTATATTAATACCTGCTCTGTGATCAAGAGTGCTAAAATTAAAAGGATAGTATTATTATTTCAGTGAAATTTGAAAAATATCCAAATACATGTAGAAAGTTGAAGTGTAAAATCATTTTGAACACTAAAAACATCTGAGTGAGAAAAGGGCTTTTGAAGCAGAGTTGTATTTTTCAGGCCAAAATTTACTGTGATCTAACCATTAACACATACACAACCCGGAAGCCATCAGACACTGGAAGGGTTTTAAGGTGTGCTGTACAATATACAGCAGCAGTGACCCAACAGAAGGAAGGGGTCTGAAAAATCAGTTACACAAAGACATTTATATATAAACAATACCTAATTTCAGAACATTACCAGAAGGCTGGAATAGCAGCAAACATAGCATGTGCCAAATGCAGAATCGACCAATTAACATTAACACACCGAGTGAGGTGGATATGCTTTGTGACTAGCAGAAAAAAAATATAATGCACATCATAGTAAAAAAGGTGTATTTAAAATAAATTCAGGTCAGTACTCACTAGATGGCTGTATCCTGTTGCATTGTTATATAAATATGTTATATAAACAATACTTCACTATTTAAAATACTTGAAAACAGAATAATTGTGGCAGAATTGAGTTGGATTTGTACCTGGAAAGACCAGGGCACATGACTAGTGGAAGAAGCAAATGATGCAGGAAAAATCCATCAGTATTTTGTTTTTCACTTGATTTGGAATTAGGAACAACATTTTTTTCTGCAACATGCTTCTGTAAATATCAATTTGATATAAAACCTGCAATACTATTAAAAAATCCAATACTATTAAAAGCTGTACCAATTTATTAATCATATTTTAACAATGAGCTAGGATGCCTATTCCTCCAAATTTGAAAAATAGAATATCTACCCGTCATGTGATGACTCAGGCCCAATGTCTTCGCTATTGTATCAAATATAGCTGGAACCAACATTGGTTTCACACCTAAAAGGGATACAGAATGATACAATGATGTTCTCAGCCTTTGTTTCTATGTGCTACATTAGCTTTCAGAATTTATTTGATACAGTGACTTATAAATTATCAAATTCCATTTACTGATGTTTCTGATGGCTATTTGCAAGCCACTCTGCATACACTACCAAAAAGAAAGAAAAGACTAAAACGTAAGAACCAGCCTTTCATTCGACAGGCTGACATACATACAAACTAGATAGATGATGCTCACGCCCTCCTTCCCGAAACAGAAGGCTCTCATTCCTTCTAGATGCTAATAAGTACTTTTATGGAGTGGGACCCAATCCATTACCTTCCAGTCCCAGTTGCAGTTTACATATAAAAGTCATTCATTCTAATATAAAGAAAAGGAGAAAGTACTCCTCAGGACTGCTCTGCCTACCAATTGGACAGTAAATGAGCCACCATTTCTTACTGATTTGTGCGTTTTTTCCTAACAGATGCTTTATACATTCACCACTACAATCTATTCCACTAAAAATGTAGCTGACTTTCAGAAACAATCTATCAATTCCGTTATTGTCAAAATATTGTTTCAATGAGATGTCTCAAATATGTTCCCACAGCCTACTGCTAATCTTTCAAAATCAGACAAAAGTTTGTTTCTTCACCAACTGAAATGCAAACTCAGCAAATGGAAAGTAAACAAAGCATGTGCTTTGAAGACAGCTGGGAAATGGAATAAGTAGATGACTACTAGGAATCACTTCTCTTCCTAACTGTATTTAAAATAGACTACAAATGATTAAGGAATACAAATTTTCTCAAAATGGTTAATGTGATATTCATGGTCGTTACTTAAGCGTAGTTTGTAAGTTCTTAAATTCAGAAGTGCTCCTAAAATCTATGAAATTGAAAGCTTCACAGGAAATTTCTTCATTTTTCATTTGTAGATCTAGAAAAAGTTCTCTTAAGTGCACTTCCTTTCCTTTCCCTTTCCTTTCCTTTTCTCCAAAAGGCATCTCATGAAACAAGTGGTACCATTTTATTTTGAATTATTAGATCTAAATTCTGCTGTGTCAAAAGTTCCTATTGGAACTGCTAGAACTGCTCCCTGTGCCCCATTTTACAAGTTTTCATCTAGGCTTGGAAACGGTGCAAGGAGTCAGTACAAAGTCATTCTCTCATCTAGCTCCACGCAAAACAGTATCAAAACATGCAATACTTTGGGAGAAAGAATTCAGTGACAGAGAAATTGGAAGAACTCATACACAAACACATGAAAAGTGATATCATCTAAGCAGCCCTACTCAACTACTCCATATATAAAAACTGAACCTTCCCCTCTGAAAGAAAACAGATGGATGAGAAGTCTTTTCCCAAAAGGAAGTAATTTACTTATTTGCTTAGGGGCATATACAATTACATTTCATGGTCTGTATCAGCCAACCATGAACAATGCCCTTAAAATGATCATTTTGAAAGCTGTATATAATGTGATGAATGTTAAACATTTTCTAAAGCTTTAGAGAACATATAGATATGACTAAGTGGCTGAAATTAGTCAAGAGAATTGGGGTAAACAGGGTGAATACAATTCTTTTAGGAGGGTAAAGCCCAACTAATCGGTTAGATTAGCATTGAGTCTTGCATCTCTCAGTTTAATGACCTCTACATTACAATTTCCATGTCTCAATTCTAAGAACAAATAATGGAAACCTCATGACTGAATTACCTCTTTTTAATCTGAGCACTAAGTCCTCATAATTGCTACTCAGCGTTATGGGATGCACAGCAATTCTGAGAAGAGCAATATAAACATTACAGGACCATGACCTAATTCCTAAGTGTTCTCACTTCAGAATTTTTTTGCCACAAAATGTCTACCACTGCCCAAAGATTCATTTCTTCAGTGTTCAAAGTCATCAACTTTTTTACCACCCAACCTCAGGAACTGGAAGACCACCAGAATGCTCTTTAATACTTTTCACATGCAATTTCCTCAACGTATATGGGTAGATTATTGTACTCCAGTCTGGGTAGAAGTCAGTCACATAGCCTAGATTCCACGGTTCCGGCTTTCTTTTTGTAGCTCCACATTTTCAGTTACTATACTAGGGTTAAAAAACCAAAATCTGTACAGCTAGATCTCCACTTCAGAGCCTCTTTATAACTGTGTGGCAGGGACTCATATCACTTTCCATCCTTCTAGTAATATCTGAAGGACACCAAAATCCCAAGTAAATAAAATCTGACTCTGGAAGATGGAGTGATGATCCTGTATCACCAGCCCTAAAAACAGAAAATCCAAGTTAGGCCCACTAAACCCCTGAAAATTTTACTACAGTCTCTGATTTAGGATATAATAAATTATGTCATAATCACAGTGTTCCCAGTCTACTCATTAGAATATTATTTGGTCTCTGCAACATCTATTACTGGATTTCTTAGGGCACAATGAACTATGAGCCCTAATCTTCTAACTGCAGATCAGCCCCACCTGCCCATGTACACCTCAATCTTTCCACTCAACCATTCTGTTATATTCTGCATGTCACTGCACTTTTTGGAAGTCCCAAGTTCTCCAACACACTTTGTAGGCCTGAAAGGATGTCAGGGAGGTGGCAAAACCAGAATTAGATCTTCATCCCTTGGACTGGGGCACACTTATCTTTTCCACATCCTTTTCTTCTTCCGAAGCTTGTGCAAGACATGGAAAAAGAAAAAAATTGATGTCCTGTAGAAAGTTGGTATAGCCACTCTGAGGAGCTTTGATTTCTCCACTATTTAAAAATTCTTTTAGTACAGTTGAAGTACAGACCATTAGAAACTAATGAGACAAAGAGATCTGATTTTTCCTTGCAGCTATCACAGTTGGCTGCTTATTATAACAATATGGGAAACGGGAAGATGAAAGGAGACAGAAATGTTTCTCCTGACCAAAGCCAAAATCGTATGATAGCTCAAGTCTGTCATGAAAGCTATCTCCGGTTAAAGCCAGAACTACACTTCTAATGAAAAAAACAGAAATACAGACACTTCATAAATGACAGTGCTCCATATTTGTTATCTTCAGAGAAAATAAAGCCACCATCACTTTACATAAACTGATGTCACAAACTTGTTTCATTAAAAACAAATATGCCACCATACAGTCTTGCATCATAGCTAAAGTCTCTTATACTACAACTGAAAAGTTTAGACAAAAATCTAGACGTTACTTAGATAAATGCTGGTGTGAAAATCACTTACATGAATAAAAAAAGCACAAGTTCTCCCATAGAAAACTTTCCAAACAAACGATAAACAAAGTAACTGTCCAGAAGTGCCTGTTCACAGAAAGAAAAAACACATCTGTAGCAAGAACAAACTCATCTGCAAGTAAAATTGGAGCAGACCTACAAAGAGCAAAGTAAGGTTTCACAATTACACTTGGTGATCTCTCAAAGCATAAACAGGATAGATACCTTACAGAAGTATTTTATTTTGAGGTGCCAACTATGAGACCTCAAAGTTGGCCTTTCTGCTAGGAAACCTATTTTGACAAAGCAACCCTTGTTAACTTCAGAACAATTTAAATTCATTTGGCAATAGCATTTACACTATGAATCTTAAACCAACCACTAGAGCAATTTCAATTCTCCCCGGAGGCCCACAGACCCATGGAAAACACCCTGCTCTAATCTGCATTTTAAAAAGGGGGTGTCTCCCTGCAGAAAGGAGCTCTTTAATTAAAAACTAATAGAAATATCTGCAGATTCACTGCTGATTTAGCCATGTCACAGCTACAGTCAAGAACAGAGCACAGCATTTGTCTTCCTGCTCTTAAATCAGTGCACAAAAAATTTAAACCCTACTTTAGCCTAAAAGTTATTTCTGCAGTTGCCTCACACATCTATGTTCTTTCTGTGAGATAACCAGACCGTCCCAACCAGAACCAGTTACACTTACTCATGGAAACTAAAGACTCTGAAACTACATGCTCTGTAACCTTTTCCTGAAGTCGAATTCCTCAAAATTTGATTTTGATTTCTTCTCTGACACAGACTTTTTCAAAATTTGATTACCTGCATTCACCAGTCAAGGGAGCTAAAAACAAAAGTAAGGGCATAGGTATTTTTCACTACCTTCCTAAAGTAAAAGAGCTCCTAAGTTAAAAGATATTTTATTTGGATATACATAGGCTACATTTGCAGAGACCAGAGTTGCTAACTCATACTAGTAATGGTTGAATGCATCTTATTTTCTTTCACAGCCACTGACATTCTCTGTTGATGTCCTGAGATCAAATGCTATACTCAATAACACTCCCCCTTAGCTCAGTTCTGGTAAACACCACAGACCCAAATTCATGGTCTCCTACAGCAGTGTCTATTTGCTCAGGTGTGTCCCTCTGTTGAACTTTGATGAGAAAGACTGTTAAGAAGAGACGTGAATGGTCTTTCTTTTGAGAGACGATACTATCAAGGATGCTGAAGAAAGCCACTGAGAATATGTAGAACAGGTTACAGTGATCAAAGTTAGAAAAATTAAAAAATGTAATCTGAAACGCTAAGTACAGTCCCAACACAGCAGAACGGGCACACTTTCCTTGAAAAGCAGTAATTTGTAACTTATTCAGATGTCTCAGCCAGGAGTTTCCCCTGCTTATCTGATGCTTCAAGTGTAGAAATGCTACAATGCTGTAACTGAAAATAGAGTGGATTCTGTTGTGGCCTTTGTGCTCCAAGACCTGGGAACAGACTAAGTGAATTTTTCAAAAACTTACACAGTGTCTTCTTGAGAGTTTCAATCACTTGAAGGCACCAGACAGACACTCACTCCAAGTCTTTTGCACTTTCAAAAAGCCTGAATTCAACCTTCCAGATGATGTGAATTTGTATGTCAGCAGACAGTATTTAGAAAGCAGGTATTATTATCCTGTTATTGTTCTTCCTATTGCTTGCACTGAAATATTTTCTTGTTATATTTCACGTAACATTTCAAACTGTTGATATTCTTTCACACAGTGTCTGACCACACGCTGACATTCCTAAAAGTTCTGAATAGTCTCAGCTTGTCATAACTTCCTATGTTACAAGCATCATGAAAATAAACAAGAAATGACTATAAAACATTTGATCCATAGCATCATAAACTTATCCCTACGTGAAGTAACTTAGAGCTGCCCCACTTCTCACTCTTTTTTCTTCAATTAAAAACAAAAGCAAACCAAACAAAACAAAAAACTAAGTTTCAAGTTGATTTTTAGAGGACGTTTACAATACCATCTATTTGTTGTGGCACCATCTGACAGAGCATGCAGGGATACATTGTGTGTCAGATGAAAGCTTGCTTATTTGTTTTTGTTGGCCTGAGGCCATTTTAAAGTTTTTTTACTCACTGAAAGGAAGGGAGAACAGAGAGATGCTGAAATGATGGCTGCTTGGATTTAGTTGCCTACAAAGAACCTACATACCCACTTTTTCAGGGAAAATCTATCTTGTTGCATATACAGCGTCCATGACCACTAGGAGTAATGGCCACACTTATTTTTTCAGAAAATGTTAAATTTGGGTTTCTGTGCATTTAAGCAACTTTTGGGCCTTATATACACACAGCTGTAGTTAAAAGAAAGAAAATATGCTGGCACTAATTACAGTTCCCTGCTAACATTTGTGTCCCCTCAGAACTATTCACACAAGTTGTTTTTTTCAGCTCTATAATGATACACAGAAGTATCAGAGTTCTCGAGAACTACCTAGGTAATACAAACATTCATATGTCCTTTCCAACGTCGTTACATACACATCTGCAAAACAAGCTCTAGTACTTCTGCTAAATACAGCCTACCTTAGAAATTAAAATATGGAAGATACAAGGTGAAGCTTCATTTCAGATGTTTTCAGACTATTTTCTTTTGTCTAGAAAGAACACTTCCACTGAAGTGGGTGACAGTGGATCAAAACACTGTATCAGTATTCTCACCTTTCCATGTTTTGTATATGAGGTTATCCACTTCATTTCAAACTGTTGTGTCTGCATGGTTGCCTCCAAAATATCTAACTCTAAATAAATGTTTGCCTGCTGACAGGTCAGCTAAATCCTAGAAAAAACCAAATCTACTGATATTCTCTTTAATGAAATGTGCTTCAATGAAAATTGCTGTTTTAAGGAAGAAGTTACTTCTTTCTACCTCCAATTCCTTGTAATAAAATGAAGCTAGTAACATTTCTGCAAATACCAAATGAGTTTTAACAATCAAGATGCAGAGATGAAGGCCATGCAGATAGAGTAAGATTTCTATTATTTCAGTAATGGGGAAAACTGCTGACCCACTTCAGACTTTCATTAAAACTTGGAATTGACTCAGCTGTCACTGTTTAAGGCTATGTCATGCCGCAGCAGTTACGAGAAAACTCAAACCCAATTACACTCTTTAGTTCAGTTTTCATATTTTCACTTTAAGCTATATATGATCTTCATCCTAAAGATGGTGTGCTGCATTTTGCTCATTTATTAAAATTCACTGAAAACACAGAAAGTTTTAGAATGGTAGCTATGGACTGATTTATTTATTTTCATAAGGAGGACTGAGAAAGATTTCTCTGAAAGCGACAGCTACAGCAGAATGGTCCACATTTACAGTAATGCAAATATATTCTGGCAGAAAGCAACAGATGTCTATAGGATTTAATTCAAGATGCTCTGCCATAGAAAAACAAGGTGGATGGTCATTTGTTCCACAGTTAAGAGAACAATGCTTATTGCTGTACTCCAAATCAGATGTAAAAATCTACGTGAAGCACCTGAGTAGTAAACAGCAGCCAGCCTTTTTTGAGTAGGGTGGTATGCAGAATTTGAGTAAAACCTTTTGCTTGTTGAAGCTTTCTACTCAAAAAAAACCCCCCAAAAAACCAAGATAGCAATGAAGATTCTGTCCTCTTCCCTAATTTCCCCATGCTATTTGTCCACGGTGACAGTAGCCTAGGAATGCTTTTTTTCTAGCTTTCTCGGCCCAATTACTTAGCTAATGACAGAACTGATTCATTTGCACTGCTTTTAGTTCCAAAGCCCATTTTCCTCTTTCCATTCTGAAGATTTCTCTCTCATGCAAACTCACAATTAAGCTAGTGATGACATCCTCAGTATCAAGCACAATTTAGACAACTGCACACACTAACAAAACGCTGACTAACCATTGGTGGTGAATTCAAGTGTCTTCCTATAGTTTTTGGCATGTAGCTTCAACTGATAAAATAATGGACTGCAAACACAATTCCTATTTTCACCGTAGCTCACATATCTGCTTCACCTGAAACACTCACTGACCTTTACTTTAGAAAGGGTGAGGTCAGTCACACAAATTCAAGGATTCTCAGAACTTTTGCACACCTTCAGCTCCTGCTTCTGTTCATAAAAAAAATTAATAAAAAAAAAAAATTTCTAGCAAGTTCTTTGCCAAGCCAATGTTGCTTCCTTGTCCCACTTTTTCATTCCTAAGATATTCATTCATGGAGCCATAGAATGATTTGGCTTGGAAGGGACTTTAAAGATCATCTAGTTCCAGTTCCCTGCCATGGGCACGGACACTTTCCACTAGATCAGATTTTTTCCATGACCTAATCAGAGTACAGTGAAGAAAAAACCACCAAGCTGTATTTGAGGCACCAGGTGTTGATGCCCAGTTATTTACTTTAAACCCAGCAAACAGCCCTCAACAGAAAGAGCATTAGAAATGGTCACTGTAGACAAAACATTAGAAAGTGTCATATTCTAGACAGACTTGTTTGATTTGTGTAACAAAGTGATTACGCATATTTGCATCAGACTGCTACCTATGTGACAAAGTACTGACTTGGATGGTGTAGTTCAGAAAACATCATGGATAAAATCTGAAAACAAGTTGGAAAACTTTCCTAGTAAAGACTGTTTGGGGATACAGTAAGGCAGGAAACAAACATTTGAAGGAGGATTTTTCTATTACCATGGAGTATGGAAGAAAGAGCATTTATCAGACACAAGAGATTTGGGGAAGTTCTAGTATAGAATTTGCATCAGAATCTGGAAAAAAAACATCCAAGGTGCAACAGATTAAAGGATATTTTTAAATTTAAGTTTAAAGTTAAGGAAATACTGCTACATATAAACTTCCAATGTACTGTGGTGGTTGTTTATAAGAAAAATCTTGGGGTTTGTTTCCTCTTTTTAAAGATTAGGCCAAAGTTTTTCTTCAGGAAATTCAACAGTTTAAGAAATTATGGCTTTTCCTTTGTCATATGTTCCAGTACTTATTTTCAAGATTTATACCTAAATCGCTCATTCATTTGTAAGGTAGTAAGCATAAGAAAGTTCATTCCTAATATGTACTAATAAATATACCAGTGACTATCACGAACTTTCAGTATTTTTAATCAGAAACAAGAGTTTTGTAGGAATAAAAAGCTCTTAAGTAAAACAACTTATGATCTTCAACTAATTCTCAGAAAATTTGGCCTAAGATTTTAAACTGAGAACTCCTCTCAAAAGCATTTCATATGTTTCACAGATTACAGTACCTGTCTGATAGAACAAATGTAAGGAATTATCGTAACAATCCTGGTATCTAGTTTTAATCTTGAACAGCAAACTGTGGTTGTAAATTAAAAATGGTGAAAGTACTGATATTACACTACTAACAGGCACCTACACAAAAATATTTCCTTTTTATATCTCTCTTGCAATATAGAAATTATACACAGTATTTATCCCAATTATGGTGTTCTAAAGCATATCCTTCTGCCAGCCCAATAAATTAAGCTAGAACCAAAAGACTTCACTAAAATTTATGAGATATCATTAAACCATGTGAATAACTGCCTTCAAGGGAAGGCTTAATTAAAAGGTTTGGTGACTTCAGCTTTACATTAAACCCACATGAAAGTCACATTGTAGCAAGACTTGAGCTTTGAATTTATGTGCTGTTTATATGCCTGAGGTTATCAAAAATCACATCTAACATACCTTGGCAAAAAAGACTGTGAGATGTGTTTCACTGCCAAGTATCCAAATGGGAAATTTTGGGGATTTCAAATAGGAGCCAACCTAAAAAGGTACAAAAAAAATGAATAAATCTATCAGAAACACAAGCAAAACCAGAAAACTCATCTAGTTAGTGGTCAAACTAATGACAGGTAGGGGAGTCCCAGCTGCTCCAAAAACTAATATAATACATTCAATAAAATGACAAAACATTGTAAAATACTTAGATTCTAATTTTGATCACCGATTCCCTTTTGACTTGGGAAATGGGATAGCTTACAATTATTAACTGAAATAAGACATCAGTGAAATTGTGGTATCAACAATATCCCTGACTTCAACCTTGGAGACACGCTTCAAACACTGCACACAAGCAAGTACTCCTGTGCTTAACAGTACTATAACAGGATGCTAAATGAGGTGGAAATCCACTTGACTTATTAGCTGGTTTTAGCTGAATCAATTCAGAACTGACATTTATTTAATAAATAAAGGGATAGTTAGTTACTGTCAATACATCAACATTCAGCAAACTATATAATCCTCTAACCCTGAGCTAAGTTAGAGGAATTCAATATAGATTGAAAAGAAAGCAAAGAACAACAAAAAAGCCTTTTAAAATTAAGAGTATTAATGCTGTTTCAAAAGTAGTACCTGTAAAGCACAGTATTTTTCAAATAAAACCCTTAATTTAAGAAATTCTGTGTCACAACAGGAAGAAACAATATGGACTAGGTTGGACTGGGCTGCACTTCAGTTTCTTTCAGACAATCACAGATAAATACATAAAGTAACTTTTAGGTCTTTATACTATATTCAGAATATGTTTACTTAACAGTAGTTCTACCATTTTTATTAAGTAGCTTTTTATTTTAAATGGGAGCAGTAGCATAAAAAGAGAACAATAAAACTGCAACATTCAAAGTATCAAACCATTTCGGGACTTCAAAGTTGTATAACCATCTACGTAACTTGCATTAAGCATTATTTTAGTAAAAACATTTGCTTCTGAGTAGCTATATTTAAGTGTTGTGATAAAATTCAAATTTAAATAGCATCAGACATTTACTCAATGACATTAAACAATTTTATCATATATCTATTTTAATATGGTATTAATCTCAGTTTTAATTTGAATGTACTTTCAAAGTTCTTTAATATCTCCAATTGTACAGTTAAGCTTTTAGCAGTACTGTAAAAAAAAAAAAAACCACAACACCTCAATGAAGGAAATATTTTAAATGATATCAAAACCAGCTTACCTTGCAGTATCTCAGAGATTCCATCAAAGTCAAAAAGCCTACTGTTGCCTGTTTATGTATACCAAGAAGTTCTACTCAAAACAAAACACAACATTTATTCAAGAAAAATCCACAGCGTCTCTTTTAAGCCATTTTTTCTTACTTTTAAAATTGGTCAAGTAACAACAATTTTAGAAGTCATGCAGTTTTAACAACAATGGCAAATTATCAAGGTACAGTCAAAAAATGATAAAGGTTTAATAATTTCCCTCTGTAAAATAAGTAGAGCCAAATGGATGGTTTGAAAAGTTTACTGTTGACAGTCTTTTTTCAAAAGTTGTTTGATTTAGTAGGAGATGAACTACTTGTAACTTACATCAATTTACAGCTACATGAAATTTATGAAAGCTATCTTGGAAGGGAAAAACCATACATATATATGCACATATGTACTCTTCTTCCCCTCCCGAGACTTTAAAAATTATTATTATTTGGTTTTGTTTTGTTTTTTTAAAGAGTTCCCTGGCATTATTTGTCTTAATCACTTCACATTCTGCATAAACCCCCATAATTTTGCAAGTAATAGTTTTGTTAGTAGGAAAGAAAGCATTCACTCCATTTGATTTTCCTTACTGACTTCCAGTTAATGTATCATAGCGCTCTCACACACAGCTGTCAGGAGTAGTTGAAATATTTATGTACTACTGATTGGAAGAGCACTTACAGAGATTTGTTTGAGGTTTTCTAATAAAGAATGAGACTATTTTAAAATTCAAACTTACAAACTAGTTATAAACATAAAGTCATAAACATAAACTAGTTATAAAGATTTGAAGAAACTCTGGTTTACATATACATCATTTCAACAGTGCAAGTGCACTTGCACTTGTCTGCTTGTAACAGCTCTGCTAGGACCTCAAACTGCCTAAACAAAGAGCAACATAGACATGATCCTGCAAATATACATAGGAACACACACCATGATCAACTGAACAAAATCTGCCTTTCCTGTTCTCAGGAAACACGGACTTCCCTCTGAAACACTGTATTTTTTAACATTGATCATTTATGTAGAATAGCATAAAGCTATGTCAGCTTTATCTGTGGGCTAAAGCCTTCAGGACCACAGCAAGTGAAAGAAGCTGTACTAAATTTAAAAAGTTTCTGGACTAAAAAGTTTACCTCACTGAATTTTGCAACAGTGCAGAACACTTACACTAATGGTTTAAATTTTTCCTCTACTGTTAAGCAAAAACCCCACCCAACTCCAAAAAAACCCCCAAAAAACAAAACCCCCAAGAAAACACAAACCTTACAAACACTAGCTTCTTTACTACCTTTATGACTTGAAATTACAACTCTTTCCTTAGAATTTTCAGCTATATGTATTAAAAGGCTCTCTGCAGTGCAGAATTCTTTGATATGAAACTGTGCTTTCAATGATTATCTTCAGACTTCCTTGGAATTAAAGAATTTGGGAGTGCATAGACAACACTTTGCAGAACCCCATTAGCTCACTGACTTACTTCTGTGTTGTTATAAATTGCTGTACTTTGAGACAATTCATCCTTTCTTGGAGTTGAGGGCAAGAGAGCTAGCCCAATTAAAAAAAATAGTGAAGGATCCTTCAAACTAAGGAATAGCTATTGTTCAGAAAAAGCACATTTATATGGGCAATGAAGGGAAACGAATGGCAGAAGCAACAGTACGTTAAAGAAATTTAACATTTAATCTCATTTAATACATCACATGCATTAACAATCATTAACAAAAATCAAGGTACAGTTCAGTCTGATAAACAAAGGCTTCAGATTTAGAAGCTGGTATTTGGAACAGAACAGGAAAGCAATATATAAATAGTATTTACTATGCAGAAAATGTTCCAGAAAAAAAAAAAACAACAAACCAACACAACAAAACAACAATAATAATAAAAATAAACAAACCAAAACACCAAACCAAACCAAACCCCAACAGATTATTAAGTATTTTGTTTCCCTGAGAGAGAACCAGACGAGAACTCTTACTTATATCTAGTGGAAGCTGGGATCCTGACTACGACAGTGGTCACAGGGTGTGAATATCTTGAATAGCAAGTAGTCAAGACACATAGATCATGCACCTGAAAGCTATTAGGTTAACTTTGGCCTGTAGTCACTGGTCTACCCATGCCTCCTTCAGAATTAGTCAACAGAGAAGACAGACAGAAAAGCAAAAATTAATCTAAGGTGATTTACAAGGAAACAAAAGTAGACTAGCTGCCCTAAATCAAAGTTCAGCCCTGTGAATATCCTCACTCCACAGAAAGAAAAGATCTGGAAGAGATCTGATAGTTAGACCATCTAAAAAAATGAGTATGTATGTCTCTTGTCAGAAAGTCAGTTCCTCCTTTTCTGAATAGTACTTTTGCAAAGTATTTGAATTTCTAAAGGGGGTGATAACTGGAGCCTTAAAAAAAAAAAAAAAAAAAGTCATGCCCAAACTAATGATGGTTTTAGAAAAATGATGATCTTGTTCCCAACTGCATCAGAAGACCGCCACCTAGGGACAACCCGAAATAACACAAATTCTTGGTACTAAAAAAGCAATTAGAGCATTATCTGTATTCATATTAAACTGCTACACTTCCGGTAAGAATGACAGTCCTTAAATAAAGGAGGAAAATAAAAAAAACCTACCTCCCCACATCTTCCTATTGTACGTGTGGCAAGAGAGGAGATTAGAATACGAAGAAAGGTTTAAAGGGGAATATGTAGATAGTCAAAGAAGGGGGATCATTTCACTGGTATTTGAACCAGTGATGGCCAAGAACAATCCCAGTTAATAATTCCTACTCTATTTGGAACATATGCACTCCTATAAGAGTCAGAACTCTGAGTATCATCTGGCAACTACCTGGTAATTCCTCAAGCTTGTAATTCAGTATATTCTTTGTCAATGATAAAATTAATGACAATAAACTAAAAATGGTTTAAAAATAATTTTAAAGATTTACCTATTAATTAAAAATCACTTACCCAAACAGCTGAGCATCTTAATAAAAATGTCAGGCAAGTGCCCTTTTGAAAATTCAGTTTAGTAAGTGTGTTTACTTATGATAATAGCATCACCCACCCATCTAGCATTTTTCCTGTTCCTGCATTGCATTTCTCACTCGCTTCACTGCTACCCCTGCAAATGTACCATGAACCACATCACATTCATGGCTTACTACAGTTCTTTAGCACAACCTCTCCCCCATGCCCAGGGATCTTTCCTGCCCCTCAGTTTCAGAGTTTCACCTGCTAATTACAGCTAGTCACAGAAGTGCCTGAAATCTTTCCATTATGCTTACACATGAAAAAAATCAGTTCTGGCAATCATCTCTACACAATACTAATGTCAAACTTACCAACTTGTAGTTGCTTGCCCAGCAGAATTTAAAAGAAGTAACCAGTAACCAAACCAGAAAAACACAAACAAAGCCAACTTTAGAAAACTGTCAGCAAACACGCTCAGTTCTTGTTAATGTGACACCTGCAACCCTGCTACAGGAGAAACTCATAGCAGTGGCACAAAGGAAGCTGAAGGCTATGGCCAAAGAGAGTCAAAATATGGGGAAATTATTAAAGGAGAAAATGAAAGATGACAGAAAGGATTGATAGATAAAGGAAATGTGACAGTGTATCCAAAATTCAGTCTTGCTTAAGAAGTACAGGCAGTTCTGCATCCTTTTTGAGAGACTACACAAATGACATTGTAATAGATGCTGGTTGTAGACTTCAGACAGTGAAAAAGCTCATTTTGATAATAATTATCTCAAGGACAAAGAAAATAGAGGGTTCCCAACAGAAGTTAAGTCCAATTACTTGACTGGTGAAAAAAATAACAGGACACATAATACCAGATTCCTAAAACATACTAAAGATAATTTTTTGCTCCTCTCATCACCCCAGAAAGAGACAGGTGTTTCTATGGGAGTTCTGGTTCTGGATTTTTAGGGCAAAACTGACTGAGAAACTAAGTGCAGACTGTGTGTAAAGAGAGTTTGGTGTTCTAAGTAAAGGCAGAAACTCCAACTTGGATAGTAATTAATAAGGTCTACCAGAAAGATAATCTGAAAGACAAATGAGGGTATGAACTGCAAGATGAGTTTTTTTCTTTAAAAAAAAAAGATATACTAAATTGCAGAACAGAAAATTATCCCAATGTAAAGGAAAGCTACAACAATTCTGATTGATTGACCATAATCTAAGAACCAAAAAGAGAAAAATGAAAATACTGAAAAATACTGAAAAGAACATATGGATAAAACCAAGAAGACTAATGACACAAATGCCAGTTAGAAAAGGAAGGGGATAAATGACAACAGTGTTCTACAGATGCAGCTTGAATCAGGGTTGGAATTGAGTGATAAAACACAAAATGAAATGATACAAAGAAAATACAAGTATTCAAAGCCATCTTTGTTTTAATTTGGAAAAAGGTAAATGATGTTGTAAAGTCAAGATGATTAACAATGAAATAATGGTATCATCTATAAAAAAACCCCATAATTGGCTAAAAAAATGCAAATATGACAGACATGTTCAAGCTTGCAGATCCTAATGAAACTCATTATATAACACTTAAGGAGTTAGACAAAATAAATCTCTGAACTTCATTACCTACATTAGAGATTACCTTACCTATCGATTAAGGATAAAGCAGGTGTAAGGAGATTATAAAAGGGAAAATTAGGTACTTACCCTAACAAAAATAACAAAAAAGGATAGAGGAAAAACACAGAAGAAAGGATGATTTTAACCTCTAAAAGGTCTTGAAACAAATTAGTAATCCTTTGCATGCTCTAGGAAGGATAAATTAAAAAAAATAGCAGCCAGTATAGGCTCATCAATAATAGACTGCAATAATCCAATCTGAATGCCCAGATAAGAAAGGGTAAGTATGGAATCATAATCAAATGGAAGTCTAAAAAGTCTCAAAAGAGCTCGTACTACTTGTTCATTGTCAGACCACAGCATTTCAATTCAGGTCTTGCATGGATTGGTCTTCAACCTCAGTTCAAGTCAGTATTTTCGGCAATGACATAGATGATGGAAAAGTCCTTGTAAAAAAATGTGCTGATGAACCCAAGATAAGCTTTGTAAAGTGGGAGAGAGGATGTGAATACTTTCAGAATTCAAGGTGTTCCTGCTTTCAAATCATCTTCTCTGTAAGATGAAATGCAAAAAACACAAAAGCCCCCTAATCTTCTTGGTGGCCCTCCACTGGACTTGCCCCACTATGTCAATGCCTTTCCTGTACTAGGGAGCCCAAAACTGGACACAGCAGTCCAGAGGTGGTCCCACAAGTGCCATATAAAGTGGAAGAACAACTACTTTCCTCCACCTCCTGGCTACCCTCCTCCTAACATAGCCCAAGATGCAGCTGGCCGCCTTTGCCAGAAGGGCTCACCGATGACTCAGGTGCAAGTCACTACCCTGTCATCCTGACATCACAAGGAACTTGGGTCCTTTTCTGCAGATCCATTTCCTAGCCAGCCAGTGCTGCCCTGGGCTGTTGCATGGGCTTATTCCATCCCAGATGCAGGACTTCTGTGAATTTCATGAGGTTCCTGTCTGCCCCCTTCTCTAGCCTAATGTGCCTACTCTGGATAGTGGCCTCGTCTCCAGTGTATTGACCAACTTTCCCAACTTGCAGAGACTGCTCTCCCTTCCATCATCCAGGTAATCAGGTACATTATAATTTCAACCTGTAGCCAACAATCCTGTATTCACTGATACTAACATAAGAGATTTTGTACAAATATGTTTTACTTCCATTTGAGGTCTGCTTAAATCAAAGGGCAGTAATTTAAGAGACTATTGAAACAGAAATAGAGCCTATTCCAGGTCTGTAGATCAGCATCACGCAGTATGTAAAAATTATGAAAAAGCTTAAACTAGAATTAACTTACTCATTCCTGAACATTCTCTGTCTCCATCCCACACATTAGAAACAGCATGGCCCGTCAATAGGAGGTTAATTAAGCTTTGGCTATATAACAGAAAGACACAGCCTATTAAAAGAGACATATAACTTATTTCTGAAAAAGGGGTTATCATTAACAAATGAAAAAAAATCTGTATTACCTGGACAGCTAAGCAGATATTCTTCAATTATATTCCTTTAATTAGTGTGTACTTATAATTCAGCAATGTTAGTATGATCTCCACTCTTTCAATCAACAACCTGATACAAAAATGTAGCCCTAAATTTAAGAATTATTCCTCTGAAAATTTAGCAGCAACAGGAGCATTTCCCCAGAAATGAGTCAGTAGAGTAAGCAGTGAAAAAAGCACATTATGTTGTGGTGCTTTTAGCTATTAACGAGTTTTAATTCAATCTATGTTCTAATGTCAATAGTTTCCTGAAAAAATGATCAGTTAAAGAAACATAAAAAATTAGTCACTAACCTACTTTTAAGTCGCAGCAACCATAGTTTGCAGCTTACCTTCCATGACCGTAAACAGGATCTATCAACGGCTCAGTTGCATCTTCAATTTCGTTTTTTATGTTTTCAATACCCTGCAGAAAAATTACAAATATTTTTGCTCTCTTGAGGAATTAACTACAAAATTTGCAATAGAATACAATAGTAAAACATTTGAAGGCTGATGGTCTTATATGACTAGACACCTAAACACACAAAAGGACAGAGCTTTTCAAGTTTTTATGCTGGAAATATACTGCAACATGATTCAAGATACCATTCCATCCATTCATCTAGATTTGACTTAGTTTATCAGTTTGGTGTTCACCTTTTACAGAAAAAGAGTTACATGATCAAACTTCCTCTTAACAGAGAAACAAAACAAAATACAAAAATATAAACCACACACAAAATACCAAACAATCCACAAACCTTTGTCAGTATTACAGAATACAGAAAGAGCAATACTCCAAATCTGTTTGTCCACACTGAGTATTGATCCCAAACTGCATCCTTCAATTCGGTGAAGCTTTTGAATGCTCGTTTGCTAAAGGAAAAAAAAAAAAAAGGAAAAAAAAAAGGAGAACTTATTTAGATGAAACATTCGAATAGTGTTACAGAGCACAAACAAGAACAACTAATACTTATCATGAAAATGTGCAAATAAAAGAGTAAATCTGGTGTTATATACAGAATGGCACAGCAGCTGTTGTGGTGTTACTGTAACTGCCATAGAATCATTTGTATTTTCCCCTCAGAAGAAGATAAATAATTCTGGAGCAATGTGCAAGAATGAACACAGTTTTTATATGCAAACTCTAACCATGAAGTTGCATATACCTATGAAAGAGACAAGTGGCTTGAACCAGTAATCCCACAAAATACCATTACTGAAATTGTGAACAGACTGTCACCAAATTAACTGTTGCATTATATAATGTTCTGAAAGTCATTCAGTCCATAAACAGTGGAGATAAAAAACTTCCAGTTAACCAGGAAAGACTATATTTTAGGCTTTCAAAGTCATTATTACATTTCCCATGGCAACTGGATTTTGTTGGATGCTAGGTTTGCAGAAAGCAAAACATTCCAAGCCAGTACATTATCATTTGGGGAAACTGGTTGTATAACAGTGTTGCTGCCTGAATGATAAGGGAACACCAGGTGATAATATGTTTAAAAAGAAGAAAAGCATAATAAAAACAAGGAAACAAAAAGATCCATCAAGATTCCAGTGAAGTAATACACTTTCTATTTCATGGGATATTTAGAGCTAGATACTGCTTTTCAGAACACAAAAATCAGTTTTTATTGAGTAATTCAAACTAGATCGCACTCTCTGCATATCTTAAACACACTTAGGCGTATTATTTTCTTTTTGATTTCTTGTACACTTTCAATATGTCTTGTTTATAAAAAAAAAAATAAAAAAGCCTGCAAAAATATATTAATGAAGGGGTTTACTCTGGCTAACACTTGAACTTTTTTAACTACTTTTCATTCTTGAGTGTACATGATATACAAGTATGCAAGGCAAAGTCAGTTCTGAAACCCACCACTCAGCTTGCTCTGAAGACATTTTCCAGAGATTCCTTTCCAGTGAGAAAGGCTGAGAAAAACTGAAGTGGGTACCACAAGTCCAAATATTGAGGGAGTGAAAAGGAGGCTGGGGGAGGGCAAGAAATTAGTGTTTTCATCAGATAAGGTTACAAAACTTGTATATTCTCTTCTTTTCTGTGAATTACAACAGGTCTGAAGAACAAACAACTACTACCGATACAATAACCAGTAGTTATTTCAGTAACAATGAGCAAAGTTTTCCATCTCAAGTGTTTTCTGAAATTCTGTTGCTCTATGTCCTCTTTGGGGATTTATTTGTATAATGATTACAACTGTTCACTGGGGGGGTGGGGGGGGAAGCT
>JANIJG010022715.1:0-14104 GCA_024611175.1 Megaceryle torquata | reverse complement strand
TCTGGCTATTCTGAGGACGATTAGAAGACACACTGCAGAATATGCTGGTGGCTCAGCTGGAGCTGTGATGGTGGTAAACCCTGCTAGGTAACATTAAAAGGAAAAGGTTGATGGTGGGTTAGGCGATTGAGGCAGGGACGGAAGCTGTCAACCTTAAAGATAAACTCACTAGAACTGTAAGCTGTGTATTTACACCCCAATAAGAGAACAGTGCTTAAAGTATGAAACAAAAATCAGTCTTGTTTATGAAACTTTCTTATGTTGTCTCAAATCAGGAAAAATACTAGATAACAATCAGTATATATATCTCACAAGTATTTCTGATAGAACCACCTGTGAAGACAGTGTATAAATATTGAGGGTTAACATCTTTAACTGAAATGTGACTCTTAATTAGCTGTGTTCATACACCTGAAATGGACAAGTTATTTTGCCAGTTTCACGCATTACATTGCTCCAGGTTTATTTTAAAGCTTAATACTTATGCTCAAAATGATGCAACATTTTAAACGTTACAATGCAAAGAAAAGCTACCAAAACCCCCAAGCCAAAACTTGAAATCCAAGTTTAACCTCATGTGTAACACACAAAAAGTTCCTCAACATACCCATTCCAGTGCTGTGAATATTAGTGTAACTTCAAAATATTGTATTTTAAATGTTCCAACATATTACTTACTGAATTAATGCATGAAATCGCTCAAAGCCAAGCTCTTCGACAGCCAAGGCAGCTATACACAAGAGACACTTTTCAGCACTACACATGGCAAAAAAATGACACAAGATACACACAGCAAGCTAGTATACTTTCAAGCTTTAATTATATTTTAATTTTTAATCCTCCCTCGACATTTAAATTTTTTTACTGATTTGTATAAACTCATTCACTGAAACATTAAGATTCCACCACACAAATTAGCGAGAACATTTCTATTTGGACTAATGAATTTCTTAAAAGCACAAAGCCACTAGAGTGTGTGGCCTTGAAAATATTTGTCAAATACTAAGCTGTTGATTTTGTACAAAATGTGGCTGTCACAAAGTTGTAAAGCATATGCATAGTATATATAGAGTTTTGCAAGTCAACAAGAAGTATTATTTCCTAGAAAAGCAAGCGTGATTATTTGGATCATTTTATCAATGTAGGTAAGCTGTATTTTTTCTTCAAATACACATTTCTGTCACTGAATTGTTCCCCCCCTCTTTTTAATGCTTATTTATTATAAACAAATGAGTTGAATTATTCTACATAGTATTACACATTCTGATTTTAAATAAATTCTCATTGTTTTCTTTTAATAATGGATAAACAGCCTTTCAAATTATTCTCGTGTCCAAGACAGAAAAAAAAATACAGCATTAGTGTCTTCCCAAGTTCAACACAGGCTTTATACCTTTGCTGCCCTCACATTTCCAAACCAAGGAGATTAAATGAACTTCTAAAATCATATTTTCTTTCACCATCAGTAAGTTATACTCACCAGTTCTGTAATTATCAAATTCTATAGGCATTCAAATATTAAGACTGTAGAAGTCTTTAGAGCCCTCCATGTCCATAAGGACTGTACCTTCCTGCTAGTACAATACTATACAAAACAGACAGACCTCCTTTCTGATAAAAAGAACACGTAATGATGAATATTTACATAATGTCTGATAATCCACCTGCTGAATTTAACTGCATACAGTTCATTAAAGACCTGAAGCCATTAGGGCTGCTGCTAATTCTTCCCACAAGAATTCCAGAAAGGGATTTTTACACCCTTCCTGATTCTATTTTGAAAAATGCACTTGATTTGCCTATGTGCAAATACAACTGATTCTCCAGCAATAGAATACTTTCATTTTATACTTCAGAAATAAGGCAGCAGTAGTCTTAAGAGTGTTTTGTCTTTTGAAAAACTACAAGGAATTGCTAAAATTAGGTTACCAAGAGTAAAACTAGACTTAAGAAATTGTATTTTTAAGACAGTCTTAAAAATGTGAAATAATAAATCTAAATTGCAGAAACTGCTACAAGAACAAACCTCATTCCACAAACAGGTGTTTTTGTAAGCAGAAAGTTAGAGGGACTAAATCATATAAAGCAGATCTTTGAACCTGGGAACTTGCACTACTACAGCCAACGCATGGCCACCAATGAGCCACTGTTATACACCACAAAAGCAGATGAAAAATGCTATTGCATTCAGTAAGTGTGCTCGAATCCACCTTTTGTTCACACAGCAGAATGACAGGCAGTTTCATTCTGTTACTACAGAACAGAGTGAAATGTAAGAGCACTACTATTTGAAACAAACGGAAAGACGTAGAAGTCCTAAAGAGAAGTGTAGCTATACATAACCTAAACATGGCTAAATAAAGACAGTGCTTAGTGGAGAGAAAAAGAACAAACAGCAATAGGATGTGAGCTGTGTAAGAATTACAATTGGATAGAAATTCTTTAAAATGATACTCTATCATGCTGTGTCTAAGCATATTTCATAGCTTTATTATAAGCATATTTTCATATTCAATTCCCAAATAGCAGTAGCCTGCCATGTGGAATTGTATCTGTAATACTCCCCCATGCATGTAACTCCTGTCGACTATGACAATGTCCGTTTCTATTTTTATTGATTACAGCAACCATGCAAGAAATAAATTTATTCCTTTGCACTAGTAGTAACAGAACTCTGCATTATTGACAATACCTTCTCCACCTATTTGGCCCAAGACTAACCAGGCAAGAAGCTGGTCTATAGTTAAATTGCAGGACAAAAAAGGAAAAAAACCCACCAAAACACAAACCAGCCCAAAGACTAAGAAATGTATCTTAAATCAGAAAGTGTATTACATTATACACAGATGGTAAGCTACTGTTAGAACTGCAGAGTACATACAAGAGCTACATTCAGTGTCTAGCAGGGAACACAATGTATGAACAATGAAAGAGATTAACACTGCTCATGACAAAACCACTGTTCATGGTAAACGTATCCTGCCCTTCCATGCACATTCCGTGGTATTAAGGCCAAGTCAGGCAGAACTTGTAGACTTGTACAGAAATACGAAAAATGTAGACATGTAATAGAATGGATTAATTCATTAAGAGTTAGTGTTGAGCGTAATTATTGAGTGTGTGTTTAAAAAGACTTTCTGCTGAACTTTTTCTACAGTTAAAAAGTTCTTTAGAATAAAGCAATGTATTAATAAAAAGAACAGTAAAAGCATATTGATAAGTAGGCTTTGCTTAACTTTTTGCTCAAAGGAAACTCCATATTATGAGCAAGAGCTTCAGATACAACTGGAAAATCCCCTGAAATTAGGAATTTCAGAGTTATGACTGCCTCGTTATCATCTTGCAAGGGAAGATTCTTTTCTTTTTAAACAGAAAAGTTTCTGTATAATAATTAAAAAAACACTTGCTCACTTTGGAACTCTTATGTGACGACCTGTTTTTAGAATTAAGTGACATTTTTACTATTATTGTTTGAGCCTTCTAAAGCACATGGAGCATTTGATAGAAGCAGATGAAGATGACTTGTAACATAAAGAGCTCCAGCACTACTAATTGCTATAGCTAGCTGCACACATATAAAACTACTTGTACAATTCTTACTTTGTAGTTATGCCACAAACTGCCGAATAACATATTCCTTCCATCAAAAGAAGGCACCTTTGTAAGTATGTTCTCATGTGAAGGCTTTTTCATACTTCTTAAGGGACACATTGGGAACAAAAACTAAAAGAAAAAGAAGCTTATCTTTTAACATGTTAGGTATCTCCTATTAAAAGATTAATAAATACATATCTCAATGATCATGTGTGAACAGAGAAACTTTCCATGTCACTGGCTCCACAGCCAGATTTTACTGGATGCCATATCTCAGAGCAACAGATGACATTCACCAGATCCTTGATATCCAAAACTAATGAAGGAATCAAGAAACTTGCAAAAAAGCAGGTAACTGAAAAATTCTACCCTACAAAAAAATTTTGCTATTCTACTAGAAGGTGATTTGAATAAACTGTTTTGGTACTGATCAAAAATCTAACAAAGGGAAGAAGGCTACTTCTCCATAACAGGGGATCCAGAATATTTTTGAACAGATAAAATCTTTGCAGAATCTCCTACAAAAGCTCTTCTGAAATAAAGCAACAAGTGACAAGTTAAAATATTCCTCTGGTGTTAGGAAGCATGTAGATTTTTCCAAATTAAGGACACATCAAGTCCCAATAAATTTCAAAACAAAATTGCAAAGGTATGGAAATTGCTCAAATTCAAGGGAAACATGTATGTTAGAACTCAGGTGATAGATAGCACATTCCTTTTGAGAGAAAGGATCAATGCATCTAAAAATCCGTCTGTTGCTAATGGAAACACAAAGGTGAAAACCCCATCTATGTGATAATAGAAAGCAGTGGCCCCTCAAAAACAACGTAATGCTTCACTGAGTGATGGGTAATTTAGTATAGAAATACATCTTACACGGTTGTTCCTCTTGACGACTAGACTCTGCAGGACTTTCAGAAATACTAGCAGTTTCTTCAGTTGTTTTTCCTCTTATCCATGTTGCCAGAGAGTACGACTCAGAATTATCAGAGCAAGCCATTTCCAAAATATCACATAATGTATGACAGAGAAGGTTCTTCTGCTCCTCTTCTGAAAGATCAGAAACCTACATGAGTTCAATTGCCACTAATCAATATCTTATATAAGCTACTAGCATCTTTTTTCTACATTAATGTTATCTAAATAATTAAGCTTATTACTTTTATTTTATTAATTATTAATGCTAATTACTGTTTGACTATACTAGACCAAAGAATTATAAAGCTGTCTTTAGAAAAATGTGTTCGAATATGATTTCTAATCCATTCCCTCTCCTAATAATAGATTTCAATCAAATATTTATAAAACACAGAAGTACTATGGATAGGTATAAATCTCACTAATGGTAGTTCAGAGACATGGACCATACATACTGTATGCCTCATAAGATGGCATGGGAGCACATTTAAACAAAAACAAAGTGTAAATTATTTTAAATACTTTGCACTATGACACGCTTTACATACATTTAAAATGGAAAAAATGAGGAAAAAAAAATAAAAATAAAGAGGTGTCAGTACCTGGGCAGTCTCTCCAAGTAGACTTTTCACTGGTAAAAAGCCTCTTCAAAAGGAATGCCTTTGTTATCAAAGGATAAAATAATATTAAAATACAAGACAACTCCAACTTTTACATTATGTCACAAGCTCTAAACTAAAACATTTTGCATGATATTAGAAAGGTTTCAAGCTTACCATTGTTCAGTACGAGGCCCTGAGCTTGTACTGTTTACTGATTTTTCCCATTCAAACTAACTACAAAGTCAGCCTCATACCTACATTCAACATCATTGAGTTTGAACCTCAAGTATGCTTCAACTACACAGAGTGTACATTTACATAAATATCTCCACACTCACAGGACTGCAGTAATGGAGACTCAAATATTTTGCAATATAACTGATGAATAATACAAAACAACTTCAGTCACTCAGACAAACCCCTTTGGTAGTTCAGTTAAAAAGCCCACCTCTTTTATCCACTGCAAGTCATAATTCCCAGATCAGATTAAAGGAAACCAACGCATCCCCATATCCCTGTTTTGTTTTCTATCAACACTTATGTTGCAATTAAAATAATAATAAAAAAAGATTCAAGATACAGAGAAAGAACAAAAAAGAGCAAAGTTTGGGAAGCAGATTCTTGGTCTAATTACTCTGTTAGATGCTGTTGTAAGTATTTGCACCTTAAAAATAGCTGCTCACCTTTCACTTCTTCCCTAACAGACTCACCCTGTTCTTCCATCAGAGATCTTTCACACACCTTTTTACTAATTCACAGCATAAAAGACTAGTAATTCTAACATCAGAGACCAGACACTCTACATCTGATTTTTAGACCACAGAACTAGACAGAGCCATGTTATACATAATAAAATATTCTATTGAGTATTTACAACCTAAATGAATGGCACTCCTTCCTGTCATACAAGTCTTTTGGTGGGACAAGTGTTCAGAGTGTCTTAAAGTAAGTGTAACAGAACTTTTATAATTACATTACACACACCAGAGATGAAAACAATTCCATTATGTCAGTTGTCTGACACAGGTACTTTCCAGTTCATGATCAGATTAACACTGGTACATAACTTTAATATGTCCCCGATCAGTGGACAGTGCCTCAACTCAGACCTAGGCATACCTGCAGAATTTGATTTATGAGTAAGAGAAGTCAAGAGCAGGTTAACAGAAAAAGTAACCTGGCCCATGTCTGCCTGTCTCTATATGGTGCTCCTAAGAGAATGAAGAGCAGTCACAGATTAGACAAACTGCTCCGGAAGAACAGATCCAGCTTCCAGGATCTACACAGCAGTCAGAAATGCCCCAGAAACAGCATTTCAAAGAGTATGCACATAGCCTACAAGATACAATGCAGTTGTACAGTTGGGTGAGCATATCTGAAGCACAAGTGAAATCCTAAGCCTGTATCCAGAACAAAATATATTCACCTGACATACTACCATTATTCTGCTCACTAGTACTTCAAAACTGTAACATTTCTCCTTTTCTTGCACAGCCAACCTTCCTAGGTTTGAAAATCAATTACTTCAAATATTTCTAACATGCTTTGCTAAAGCAGCCATTGTGACACAGATATTACCCTCCTTAAAGACAGGGAATTTGAAAGATGAGAAAAGATTAGGATCATATTTATGATCATTTACTTCTCCCCTTTATACTGCATGCCCCACTTTGAAGTTCTCTCTGCTTGGACCAACATGTTGCACTTTCACAAACAAATGCACTTCTGCAAAATTATAGTTCAACCAGCCCATCTCTGCCATTTTACTGAGGATTTTGTCACCTCCACACTATAATTATGAAATTAAAATACAACTGATCTGCAAATTTTTAAGATTTATTTTAGTTCCACATATATAGTGAAAAGAACAAAAATTGGGTTTACTAATTTTAAACCATTCCTATAATAAATGCATCTTACCTGTACAGGTGCAATCACTGCACAAGGACCACCTTCAAATTGTTCTAATGCAGTTGATTCAGATTCACTGAAGACAAATCCTGTCAAATGAAAAAAAGACTATATTTAGTGAAAGATGCAAACAAGCACATGCTTATGTATTCTCCTTCCCTAACAGAAATGACAGCTGATTTATTCACCTTTAAAAAATTCCTACGTTTTCAATATTTTTTTTTTCTCCTGACAATGCATCAGAATGTGGTTACACCAGCTGAAGAAAAACAGTCATAAATACAGGTGAAAGCACAGAAATTAATTATTTATGTCAGCAAAAAAATCATGACCACAAAGGGCCAACAGATAGGTTTTTAAACAAAAAGTATTTTTCACAATAAAACTGTCACTAAAGCACATGTGGCTGGATACTTAAACCATAGTTTTTATTTTATTATAGTTTATATCTTATAATTAATTTAAATTTTGCTTGTGATAATATTTTGTCTTACACATGTAAAAAAAAAATCATCCCTGGACCTTCAATAAACATGCTTAATGCCTTTTTGTTCCCTATGAAGGGCACAGTATGGCTCTCACTGATCTCATTTCTGACCCATCAGTGCCTCCTATTAAGACTGAAATATGCTGAGTTATGCAAATATTCACTCGTAACCACTGAAACAAGCCTCTTAATGGTGTTCTTTCACAGATGATACACTATATTTACTGAGATGCAAGATCAACTGTTTTCCCCCCTCTATCTTTAATGTATTTGTATTTCAGAATAATCTTACAGTTACATAATAAGGCAAACACTGGAGCAATTGCTACAAAATTGTTATCACCTTGCCCTTAAACCTGTCTTCAAGATATGGTGATTCATAGCTTGCATTTCCCACAGGTAAATCTATGTATGTGGACAATTACCTTGATGAAGCTAACACGTAGCAACTTACAGTGAATGATATTTTGCTTTATTCTTTTAAGTGCTGATCAGATTGTGCTCAAGTGACTCTAGTTCAATGTAATCTAGAAACCATGCAACTGTAGTCAGCAACTAACCAGCAAGCACAAGCAAGTGGTGGCAGGGAGAAAGGGGATACACATGCATATTTTTGCAGCAGTGTCAGTCATAGCAGCAAGATGATTTGATACTTCTTTCCCATGGTTCCTCCTTTTGACCAATTCTGTATCATTACATGCTACCATACCAAAAGCACCCCTAAGCCCAGTTGTGAATTTGAACTGGGGAAATGCATCCCTTCTGTGCAGACTTCCACTCATGACAGGTACATCATCCCAATTGGCACAAGTGAAGACTACTGCATGCTTTACAGGCCATATTTCATCACACAAATGATAGTTGTTCAACAATAATGTGAGGGTTTTGGTTTTTTTTTTTGAAGATGGATTAATGTAGCTATAGTTCTTTAAAATATAAAAAAAAAGGCAGGAAAAAATGGGATTTCCCTATACCTGACAGAAGGCTCCACTTGTTTGGTTTTTTTTAACTGAATGTGAAAATATGCATTACAATGATGTATTTTATATCCAAAATCCAGATGTGTGTCAAGCCTACATACCTGCATCCAGCATCACCTAATGAACAAAGCTCCATTAATCCATACTTCAACCCAAGTTTGCATTACTGTCATTTCACTCCCTTGTTAACATTCCCTAATAAGAAGTATCTATAGTCCTTTAGTTTGTGCAGCCTTATCATATTAAAAAGTAAGTCTTCCTCTACTTTGAAGCATTACTGCATGCTGCCTAAGCACACTGCAACAACAGGGTTTTTTTTTAGTCATTTTAATGATTTAGCCACTGCAGAAAAACGACATACTTGGATGTGATACCATTAAACCACGCTTAAGAAATCTTGAATTTGTTTCACATTCTTCAGGCTTCTTATAGAAAGCATGAACTGTCTCAGCTTAAACCTGCCCTATTTTTCAAAACTGCTTCCTAAAAATAAAATAAAATAAAATAAAATAAAATAAAAAAGAAAATAGAGTGTGATCCACCAGAATGAATACAATATTTGAGATAGACTATGCAAAATTGATATGACACAGAACCTGATAGAATACAATACGGGGAAAGAAAACATACAGAATACCTAAATGAACACTTCAATTTCTTTTTACCTAAATTCTGCTTAAAGCTTAATAAACATCAAGATTCTAAAAGCTGTTAAGCAAAAAACCATGGGCTGCAGGGATTTTGGTCTTGCTCTCTTTTTAAAAACTTTTACAAAATCTAACGTCAGCTCAGGTAAAATGTCAGAAAACAAAAGTCTGAAGTCCAGCTGGGTTCAAGTCTATCTCAGCCTGCAGTCACACCTACTTGCCTTTTTTGCTCCCCACAATAATCACACCTTGGACAATCTCTATAAACACACCAACCCCATGCCCTTCCTTTGGATTGACAGCAATGGCCTCGCTGCCCTTCAAACTACCAACTAAGACTATCATCTCTGATCCAGACTAATTTCTACTTACTCTTAACCAGTCATATCTGTCATATGGCTCTTTTCACTCGAGATAAAATTTCAAGAGCAAAATGGCTGTATTGCTGCCAAAATAGTATTTTTTTTAAAAAAAACTAATCTGCCTGCCTTTTATCCCCGAGTATAATTATCAGCATTTACCTATAAGGAACATGAATTAGTATCATCATTTGTCTTCCTTGTCATTTATAACCCTATTAAATGCTCCATTGACCTAATTTTTTCAACATCACTACTGCTCTACTGCTTTAACCTTTGAAAG
Organism: Megaceryle torquata; assembly: GCA_024611175.1. Classification (NCBI taxonomy): domain Eukaryota; kingdom Metazoa; phylum Chordata; class Aves; order Coraciiformes; family Cerylidae; genus Megaceryle; species Megaceryle torquata. The sequence goes on along the minus strand of JANIJG010022715.1, from coordinate 4,323 downwards.
GGTGGGTGAGGGAGAGGTGAGGGAAGTAGATCTAGATTCCTGTTAGTAATCAGTGTATTGCCCAGTATTTTGAGTTAGGGTGACTATGATATATCCCTAAATCTGTCTTTCAATCCATTGTCCACTAATTGCAAAACACAAGGCTTTATTGTCCTTATTTCCCCAAAACTTAGCATTTACCAGGGCCCATGTTTCTTTTCTTACTCCTAATTCTTAGCTCTTTTACAGGCAGTTTGCCAAAATGAATGTATGACTTAGCTACCTACTCTTGTCTTTCATCTAATACTCCACATCATAATGCAAACACTACAAAAACCATTCATTCTTCTATTATGACCACACCACCACTCTCCTGCATCCTTTTATTATTTGCCTATTTCTAGTAAAAAAACCAAAACAAAACCAAACCTTTTTTTTTTTTTTGGGATATCGAAGACATCCTAGACATTAATAACACTGGCATTTTACAAAGGACACTGTATACCCTTCAATGGTTTCACCCTGTTCAAGAATCAGTTCTAACTGAATGAGAGAGACAAGGGAAGTAGCTAAAGGCATTCAACATTAACCACATTAGGAAAAAACCCAAACCTTCCTCTAACTCTGATCCAATCTAGCTACCAGGATGTTGCACCATTCTTTTTTTTTTTTTTTTTTTTTTTTGTCCTGTTCTCTGCTGAGCGAGCCTCTTAACATGGAACTTCTATTTCTTACCATGAAATTTCTTTTTCTCCTTAGGGCTACAAGAACTGCCTGACAGAAGTGCTAAAATAATCCATTATTACCCAAGTACAAGGCTTACAACATGTCTTAAATGTTTCATCCTTTCTCTAGAGCTGGGTGTAGAATGTTAAAACACATTTTGTGTATGGCTTTGGGTTTTCAAAATGTATTTTGAAATTTTTGGGGAGGGGGACCCCACACAAAACAACTCCCTTCCCCCCCAAATAAAGGAGCATTTACTACAGAATATGACAGCACAACTCCACTTAATGGATTGTGGCTGAAGAGACAGGAAGTCCTGGAAGGATTTGAGGAAAGTATCCAAATTACCTGGTAGGCTACCACTACATTAGGCCTCATGAAAGGTTTTGCATCCTTCAGAATGAATTCAATTATTTTAAGACAACTCCACATTACAAAGTACATGAAATAAACATTTAAATCTCATACAGAATAGAAAGGGATTTTACAGTCTAAAACAGCAAGTCAAGGTTATTTTCTCTGCAAATTATTACCACCCTAAACCAAATAAGCCACTCCAAGGAAGGAAACAAGAAAAAATCCTACGAGTATAAAATTGTGAACAGAAATCCTTGTTTAGAGAAGGCACTTCTCAGCAGCATGTTCCCAGTGTTTTTCCGAAAATCTACTGCTGTCTCCTATTTAATAGTAGCATGGATAGAATTAGCAAGAATGACCACTTCCTGCTGGTAGAATTGGCAACATCTACTTAAACTGGAGCAGCACCTGCTACTTGCACAGGAGCTCTAAGTTAGTAGTCATCAGTACCACTTTCTCTGAAGACTTTAATGTTTTTTCCATGTGATGTGCAAATTCCTGGAAGCAGGTTCGGCTTCTAACTTCTACTTAATTTTTACAAACACCTGAAAAGCAGTCCACAAACCATGACTGGAAGACCATTCACCAAGGTTTAATTTGCTAATTGTGACTGGCATCAGTGAAGCAGAAGCCTCAAAATCAGTTCCACCAAAAGACTTGAACAGGCGATATTTATAGCAGACAAGCAGCAACATGTAGGCAGAGGTGAGCCAATAGGTGTAACTGCTTCCTCTAACTGTTTGCAGAATCAACACTTGTCTATATGCTAACTGTAAATATTAAATTAAAAATGCTTTTTTTTTTCTTCCTGATTAACTGTTTGCACTGAGGAATATAGAACTCAGAGACAGAAAGCAGAAAAATGCAAATCTTCTATACATCATAGTCATCAAAATGTAAAAAATAATTACATAGATACCAATGAGTGTTTATCTCCCATCACCCAAACGAATTGAACATTATTAAACTCAAAGGAAAACTTCAAATTACTACTTCTATTAAAGACTTTGAAGAATGGCAAGTGCATTCCTTTTGTTCAAAATATATCTGCTTGTCTGGTAAAAATATTATTTCCTAGTAACCCTGCTTTGATTGTGGTCTAAAAATATTAGAGCTCCCATGGTTTTATTAAAAACAACACTAGAGGATCTAGCTCCTCAACCAAGGATATAATAAAAGCCAACCAAGGTACTAGGCCAGAGACAGTGTTCCAGGAATATAAAAAAAGGAAATCTGCAAAGAACAAGGAAGAGAAGGAGAGTTGTCAATCTACTCCCCCCGCTCTCAACTTGGAAGCTGGAAGAGGATCCAGGTAAAACAGATCTTTTGTTACATTGTATGTTATACATATATACACAACCATAGTATTAATAGCTTGATGCTGTGCCTCTGACATTGAATAGCTGTTTTGAAAAGACTGTCCCATGTCTTACTTTCCAAACATCAATGAGAAAACACCTTAGGTAATTCTGAAAGGATGCTGTGCTCAAACCTGACAGACATTCATAGTTGTGTACACCTGATGCCACATGCCTGAAGGACAATACAAAGAGCAGCTTTGTGAATGGAATTTGCCAATTCAATGAATGAAGAACATCACTCCTCACATGAGTATGTTTCTTTAGGGTTCAGTCCTCCTCCTCCTCCTTACTCCTTCCCAAGCCATCATATCTATGCCAGGAAATACTGAAGTGCAGACCAAGCTTTTGCACTACAGTCCTTTGTGTGCTCTTTGAGGATTCTGGTAAATGGGATTCATGAGGTTCAAATTGCAAATTCTGCTGCAGTCATAAAGACAAAAAAAAAGTAATCTACAACAAAATACCACCAAAAAAATCCCCAACAACTGCAACAACAGCTTTGCAGCTACGCCTTTGTTAAGTCAGGAATGAAAACAATATATTTAAAGTTGCCAGTGCAGCACAGTGAGGGAATTACTGTCACTAATTTCAAACAGCATATCCACATTAGCTAGGTCAATTCTGTTAACTGTCAACAGATCAGCCTGTCTTCAGTTCTGACCAAATGAATACGATGGTTAATGAGTCTGGTGTGTGATGAGGATTCCCAGAACACTGCTATCTTTACCGAGAAACCGACTGGTTCAAGTCTCACATTTTTCAACACTCTCTGTACTCTCTTCTTTCCAAATGTAAATTATAGTTCTCAACTTCCAAAGGGTTTGAGAAAAGATAAACAATATTCATGAAATAAATACCAGTATTGCCACTACATTCTAAAAAAAAAAAAAAAACACCAAAACCAAAAAACCCACCCCACACCCAAACAAAAAACAAACTCACAAAAAACCTCTCCAAACCACCAAAAAAATCTTCAATACCAAACTAGTTGTTTGATATTTTATGCACACAGGATTAGAAACAAGAGTCTATCTTTTAAAATGTGAAGTGTTTGGAAATAAAAGCTTGATTTTTGTTTTCTTTGCCTTTTTTTTTTTTTATTTTTAATTTTTATATGTTGATTATTCAGTGTTGACAGGACTCCTTTGCAATAGGTAAATGGTGCTGAACTTTTTCAACAAAATAGAAACTGAAAGCTGGGTAAATGTATTACACTGCTACACAACCTAAGACTGACTTTGATTCCCAGCACAAGACCTCCAAGCCACACACTAACTTACTGTCATGTGTTTTTACTACACAAAATTGATTAAAGAGGATACAAAGAAGGGAATAAATATACTACAAGATACAGTTACAGGACTTTCCCTGAAGACAGGAAATAATAGCTCTTTTCCAGGAGCCACCAAGAACACAAGAGGGCTTTTCCATTAACTTTTCACAGGATCACAAATGTGTGGCATTATGACACACATTTCAATACATTTTGAAACTCATAAAATTTCTAGGCCTGCCTAAATTCTAGAAATTGGAAGGAATTTGGCATTTTTTCCCAAAATATTTCTCACTGAGTTATCTGAACATGGGGAAAAAACATATGAGAGTCTGGTAATGTACTCTGTGTTTGTGACAGAAGAGAAGCTGTGCAGCTCCCAAATCAATGTCACACATGCATCTACTGAAGCTAGGCAAATGTCAAAACTCATGCTAAAAAAAAACCAAAACAATGCGCAAAGAACAGAGAACATCTTTTTGTTTCTGCCAACTTTACTCTGAGACCTGCGTGCATTTAAATAAAAAAAAAAGGGGGGGGGGGGGCCAAATAAAAATCTATATATTCAACTATCATTTGTCATTTTTCTCCAGGCTGTAGGTTTGTTTTTATTTTTAACTTCCCACC